>JAQPPZ010011090.1:0-43088 GCA_028583015.1 Wollemia nobilis | reverse complement strand
TTCCCTTTTTTGACCCTTCGTTTCACCTCTCGTGCCTCTTCATTGTTCTGGCTTTTGAAACATTTTGACTCTTGGTCTTCGTCTGCTTCTACTGCACCTTGGTGCCACGTGCTTGTCCAGTGCTACCACTGTGGACTCTATCCACTTGTCAACCCATGATGACGTTCGAGATACCCATCGCTCGATGATTCCCTCTATAACGGACCCTATAACCGCCTGCCATTTCTTTTCTTTTGTTTGGTTGTGAAAATGCGACATGTCGCGATATCATGACACTTTTTTCTTTTCAGCCTTCCTGCCCTTTGCAAGTTGTAAAAATGTGACATGTCACGATATCACGACACTATTTCTCTCTGATGCCTCCTCTCGCTTTTTGGTCGCAAAAACACGACATGTCGCGATATCGCGAAACTTTTTCTCTCCCGTGCCTTCCTTCGCCTTTTGGTCGTGAAAATACGACATGTCATGATATCGCGATGTTCTTTTCTCCTTTGTGCTTTCCTTCATCCTTTGGTCATGATAATGCAACATGTTGTGATATCGCGACATCTTTCCTTTTTGGTTCCTCTTTCTCCTTTTCGGTCGTGAAACCACGACATGTCATGATATCGCGACATCTTTCCTTTCTGCCTCCTCCTCGCCTCTCGGGTCGTGAAAATGTGACAACTTTGCTCTCTACTTTCTCTCTCTATTTTTAGTCATGAAAATGTGACATGTCACGATATCGTGACACTTTTGGCTTCTCTGCTTTCCTACCCGCTTTGAGTCGCGAAAATACGACATGTCGCGATATCGTGACACCTTTGGCTTCTCTGCTTTCCTGCCCTCTTCGAGTCAGAAAAATGTGACATGTCATGATATCACGACACCTTTGTCTTCTTTGCTTTCTCTCTATTTTGGGTCACGAAATCACGACATGTCGTGATATCATGATAGTTTCCTTTATTGCTTTCTTTCTGCTCCTTCGGTCGCGATTTCACGACAAGTCGCGAAAATGCGACATGTTGCGATATCGCGACATTTTTTACCTTGAGCCCTCTCTCGGATTTTGGTCATGATTCTATGACATGTCGCGATATCGTGACACTTTTCTCTCTTGAGCCTTCTCTCGGCTTTTGGTCGCGATTCTATGACATGTCGCGATATCGCGACACTTTTTTCTCTTGAGCCCTCTCTCGGCTTTTGGTCGTGATTCTACGACATGTCACGATATCACGACACTTTTCTCTCTTGAGCCTCCTCTCGGATTTTGGTCATGATTATGCGACATGTCGCAATATCGTGACACTTTTCTCTCTTGAGCCCTCTCTCGGCTTTTGGTTGCGATTCTGCGACATGTCACGATATCGCAACACTTTTCTCTCTTGAGCCTTCTCTCGGCTTTTGGTCACGATTCTACGACATGTCGCGATATCGTGACACTTTTCTCTCTTGAGCCTTCTCTCAGATTTTGGTTGCGATTTTGTGACATGTCATGATATCGTGACACTTTTCTCTCTTGAGCCTTCTCTCGGATTTTGGTCGTGATTCTGTGACATGTCGTGATATCGCAACACTTTTCTCTCTTGAGCCTTCTCTCGGCTTTTGGTCACGATTCTACGACATGTCGCGATATCGTGACACTTTTTATACTTGAGCCTTCTCTCGACTTTTGGTCACGATAATGCGACATGTCACGATATCGCGACACTTTTCTTCTTTGCTGACATGTTGCGATATCGTGACACTTTTTCTACTTTGTTGTATTTTGCCTTTTTTTGGATGCTCCTGCATCAGACAATCCGGGTTGATGGAGAAGTGACCTTCACTTTTGTACTGTTTTGTCACCTACTGTTTAACTGGGGCTGTACAAGTTTTCCCAGCTTCAGCAAAACCTAGATCTACAGGGTACAAACCCTTAAATTCTTCAAATCCCACAACTTCCACTCTCATTGTTGTCAGCAAACTCTTTCCATCCATCTCGTTCCACGGCTTCAACTTGTGACGCACTCCACCTTTTGTCAGAGAGTAAGTATTAGCATGCCCATCATGCATCGCACGTCTGTCAAATTGCATTGGCCTTCCCAAAAACAAATGGGAAGCATCCATAGGCAAAACATCACACAAAACCTCATCTTGATAAGTTCCAATATGAAATTTAACTAAACACTACTCACTGACTAATGCTCTGTGATCTTTCTGCAACCACGTAATCCGATATGGATGTAGGTGCACCCTCTTCTCCAATTCCAACTTAGCAACCATTTCTCCTGAAACCAAATTATCTATGCTACCATTATCTATGATAACATTACAGACCTTTCCTGAACATTTGCACCTTGTGCGAAACAAAATATTTCTCTGGTCTGGTCCTTTCTCCTCATTCAAAAAGGTTCTCCTTGTGACCATAACTTCTCCTCTCTCTCTTCTCACAAATCTTAACCACAGACCCTGATGTAAACTGCCTCACATCTGGCGATCTGTTTCAAACTCAGGAACTTTCGCTCTTCCACAGATCCTGGTGCAAACTGCCTCACTTTCGGTGATCTATTTATACGCTCATGAACTTCCACTCTTCCACAGATCCTGGTGCAAAGTGCCTCACTTTCGATAATCTTTTTACACACTCAGGAACTCACGCTCTTCCATAGATCCTAGTGCAAACTGCCTCACTTTCAAAAATCTGTTTACACACTCAGGAACTCCCATTCTGATACCACCTGATGGGGACATGAAAAATTGCTCACCCCAACCTCTCAACTTTCTCATTCATCAAGGAGCCAAAATTGCTCTCAAAAATTCTCTTTCATTTAAACTTGGAAAAAGATTACAAAAATGGCAGACTCTACCAAATAAACTTCTTTTATAGAAAGACAGTTTATAAATTTTTATATTACATTAAAACATTTCCAACTTTGGAAGAAAAATAGTTTACACAGGTCCAGAACGGCCCTTAACCTTCTCTATCTGCAACCCTACTGCTGCAACTCTGTCTTCACTATTTTTCGACCACCACTCTATCTCAGCTATTTTTTTTGACCTTGGAAGGAAATAGCTCAACCAGGTCCAAAATGGCCCTCTTGCCTTCACGTCTGCAACTATGTTTCCCCAGTTTCCAACCCCTCTACATGCCTTTTCTTCCCCCTTTTAAACTTTTGGGTGTGACTCTCTATTTCCCTTTTCTGACCCTTCGTTTCACCTCTCGTACCTCTTCATTGTTCTGGCTTTCGAAACGTTTTGACTCTTGGTCTTCGTTTGCTTCTACTGCACCTTGGTGCCACGTGCTTGTCCAGTGCTGCCACTATGGACTCTGTCCGCTTTTCAACCCATGATGACATTCGGGATACCCATCGCTTGATGATTCCCTCTGTAACGGACCCTGTAACCACCTGTCATTTCTTTTCTTTTGTTTGGTCACAAAAATGCGACATGTCGCAATATCGTGACACTTTTTGCTTTTCGACCTTCCTGCCCTTTGCGAGTCGTGAAAATGTGACATGTTGCGATATCATGACACTATTTCTCTCATGCGCCTCCTCTCACCTTTTGGTCATGAAAACGTGACATGTTGTGATATTGCGACACTTTTTCTCTCCTGTGCCTTTCTTCGCCTTTTGGTCAAAAAAATGTGACATGTCGTGATATCACGACGTTCTTTTCTCCTTTGTGCTTTCCTTCGTCCTTTGGTCATGATAATGTGACATGTCACGATATCGCGACATCTTTCCTTTCCAGTTCCTCTTTCTCCTTTTCGATCATGAAACCATGACATGTCGCGATATCGCGACATCTTTCCTTTCTGCCTCCTCCTCGCCTCTCGGGTCACAAAAATGTGACAGCTTTGCTCTCTGCTTTCTCTCTCTATTTTGAGTCACGAAAATGCGACATGTCATGATATCGTGACACTTTTGGCTTCTTTGCTTTCCTGCCCACTTCGAGTCGCGAAAATGCGACATGTCGCGATATCGTGACACCTTTGGCTTCTCTGCTTTCCTGCCCTCTTCAAGTCACAAAAATGTGACATGTTGCGATATCGCGACACCTTTGGCTTCTCTGCTTTCTCTCTCTATTTTGGGTCATGAAATCATGACATGTCACGATATCGTGATAGTTTCCTTCCTTGCTTTATTTCTGCTCCTTCGGTTGTGATTTCGCGACAAGTCACGAAAATGCGACATGTCGTTATATCGCGACATTTTTTTCCCTTGAGCCCTCTCTCGGCTTTTGGTCGCGATTCTGTGACATGTCGCGATATCATGACACTTTTCTCTCTTGAGCCTTCTCTTGGCTTTTGGTCACGATTCTATGACATGTCACGATATCGCGACACTTTTCTCTCTTGAGCCCTCTCTCGGCTTTTGGTCACAATTCTGCGACATGTCGTGATATCATGACACTTTTTTCTCTTGAGCCTCCTCTCGGATTTTGGTCGTGATTCTATGACATGTCATGATATCACGACACTTTTCTCTCTTGAGCGCTCTCTCGGATTTTGGTCACGATCCTGCGACATATCGCGATATCACGACACTTTTCTCTCTTGAGCCTTCTCTTAGCTTTTGGTCGCGATTTTGCAACATGTCGCGATATCGCGACACTTTTCTCTCTTGAGCCCTCTCTCGGCTTTTGGTCATGATTTTGTGACATGTCACGATATCGTGACACTTTTCTCTCTTGAGCCTTTTCTCGGATTTTGGTCGTGATTCTGCGACATGTGATATCGCGACACTTTTCTCTCTTGAGCCTTCTCTCGGCTTTTGGTCGCGATTCTGCGACATGTCGCAATATCGTGACACTTTTTCTACTTGAGCCTTCTCTTGGTGTTTGGTCACGATAATGTGACATGTTGCGATATTGCGACACTTTTCTTCTTTGTTGACATGTCGCGATATCGCGACACTTTTTCTACTTTGTTGTATTTTGCCTTTCGTTGGATGCTCCTGCATCAAAATTATTGAAGAGAAAGGCAAGGAAGAAACTAAGGAAGGGGTTTTAGATGCCACAAATAAGGTTCAAGAATACAATGCACAAGTTGAAGATGATAATAAGGATAATGGTCAAGAAAGGTATGAGGAACCAAGGCATGAACAAAGGGTTTTTCAAGGATATTGTTTTTCTTGTAATGTATTTGGACATAGGGCTATACATTGCAGGATCCCTGGATCAAAGAAGTTTGATTTTTCTAGAAGAAACTTCAAAGGAAGAAGGTATGATTTTTAGGGAAATTTCTTCTCATGTTGGTCATAAATCTTTTCAGTGCAAAGTAAATGAGCAACATGGTTTTAGTTTTAGAGCTACATAATTCAGAAGTCATGGTCATAATGGTCATGAAAACTGAGCTTCACAATACAGGGTTCAGGAAAGGAATGGATATGGAAATTATTTCAAGAATAATTTTAGGACATGGGCACCAACCAAAGGCTACAATATCAAGTGTTTTAATTGCAATAAATTTGGGCATATTGCAAGGTGGTGTAGGACTCAATTCCAAACAAGTTCAAGGCAAGAAATTCAAACAGGTTCTAGAAAAGAAGATCAAGAAATTCATCAAGAGAAGGATATCAGAAAAACATGGAAGGAAGTTGATAGAGGAAATAAACAAAGTGATATGGGAGTAAAAGTACTCCCACCCCAAAATTAATCACCTCAAAAGAAAAGGGTGTGAGGGGGCTAAGCTTAAGAGTTATATCTTCTAGCCCCATAAGTGTCCATTTTGTCATTGATGTCAAAGGAGAGATATTTGAGTAAGGGTGATAGTATTGAGTTAGGGGGAGAAGCCTCCAAAGAGAGTATTGAGTTAGGGGGAGCAGCCTTCATAGATATTATTGAGTCAAGGGGAGCAGCTTTGATTCTTGGAGATGGTTTTTGTAGTGATTGTGGTGTTTGCATTAGAGGTGTTGCCATCAATGAAAAGGGGGAGATTGCTGGAAATTTGAGTTAATTTGAGACATTTTTTGTTGTCATTGATGTCACATGGATAATTTATGTCACATGCATCACATTTGGTTTTGGTGGCCAAAATATTTCATAAATAAGCATTTATGATATTTTGGAAAGCATGGCTATTTACAAGGTTTTTATGAAAACCAAGGCAGGTAAAATAAAAGGTTTTATTTAAAACCATGGTGGGCTTATGTGGAAAGGGCTTTTATTAAAACCCAAGGTGGAATTTTGTTTCATTGAAAAAGGACCTCCGGTGATGAAGATATTAAAGTTTAAATTTTAATTTTAAATTAATGGAGGGCCGACCTATGTGCAATTAATGGAGGTTGGCATATATATATGTAAAGGTTTCAATTTATTTTGAAAATGGGGTATATTATATATCATCGGAAAGCTTATTTCGAGGGCTATTTTACTAACTTATTTAGAAGGAGAAATAAGGTGTGTGTAAAGAGATATTTCTTATTTTTCAAAGTTGTTCCAAAAGTGAAGTTTGCCTTGTTCTTTTTCAAGAGGATTAATTCTTTCATGAGGTGACAAGGCATGTAATATTATGATTTTTTTATTTTAAGGTATAAGTGGTTTTGGGAGTGAAAATTTTATGCAATGTTTTGATTTATTTTATTTTATGGTACAAGTGTTTTTAGGAGAGATAAGGAAGTTGTGTAATTAAAGGCCTTGGTGATTATTATTGAAAAGTGGAGTAATATTGATTATTTTGTGATCTACTAACCCTTGTGAAGATTGGCAAAAGAATTTTGTGATTGTGGCAGATTTAAAAAGAGGTTTTTCATATTCATAAAAGGTATGGGCATATTCTCCTATTGACTATTTATGGTGGTTGATTTCTGAAATATCATTGGAGAGAAAAGGATTGATTGTGGTTTCCTTTTCGAAAGTGATTGGTTTAATGCTTCAAGGTTTTCTAGTTTGAGAGTTGAGGTTAAACCCTGTTTTATAAGCATTGTTATTGAAGCCCATTGGTTGTGAAATAGCTTCAGTATCATTGTTATGTGAGATTTGTGGTTGAGCATTGTTGGAAACATTTGAGTTGGTTGATACATACTTGGACTAGGGTTGTGTGAGAAAGATTTGTCCCTTGTGATGATTGGTTGAGTTGAGTTGATTGAGCCTAGTCAAGTGATGTGTGAAGTGATTTTTCAAGTTCTATGAAACAAAATATTCCATAATTCTATGTTGATTTGAGATTAAGGTTAGAACATATTGAGTCTATAACAATTCTCTTTATGGTTCTATAAGACTTGAGTTGAGTTGAGGTTGATTTGAGTTGAGAGTGAGATTAGAACATATTGAGTCTCTAACAATTCTCTTTATGCTTCTATGAGATTGACTTGAGTTGATTTGAGATTGATATTAGAACATATTGAGTCTCTAACAATTCTCTTTATGCTTCTATGAGTTGATTTGAGTTGAGTTGAGTTGATATTGAGATTAGAACATATTGAGTCTCTAACAATTCTCTTTATGCTTCTATGAGTTGAGTTGAGTTGAGATCATTGTGGATCATTGTTGTCATCTATTGAAGAGTACATTGCCATTCATTTTTGAGTTCATCTTTGAGATTTTACTTGATAGATTTGTGGATGAGTTTTGAGTACTACTTGAGCATTATTGGTTGGGCCTTTGAGAAGGCTTTTGGGATAAATTTCTGGACAAATTTGTGGAATTTTTGTGCATGATTGATTGAGCCTTTGAGAAGGCCTTTGGGACAAAGTTGAGGACAATGTTGGGATATATTTGTGGATAGTTTTGGGCAAGTTCTTGGTGATCTTTCTAGAGCAGATTTGGGCAAGTTCTTGGTGAGATTGCTAGAGCATATTTTGACAAGTTATGTGTGAGATTGTTAAGTAGGTACTGTGTGAGCCTATTGTGTAGGTTCTATGTGAGACTATTGATAGGGTTCTTAGTGAGCCTATTGACAAATATTTGGAGGTGATAGAGTACAAAGGACAGAGTCTCAATGGATAGAGATCCAACAACCAACACAGTTGAAGACAGATCTGAGTGAGGAGTCTTCAAGTGGAGAGAGGTCCACTAGTCAGTGCAATAGAGAGACAAAATCTTCTAGAAGATCACATAGCCAGAGCAGAAGCAAAAATAGTTCTCTTGTGGAAGAGATCCATGAACTTGATATTATGGGATCAACATCTCCTTTGGATAGAGGTCCATAAACATTGTAATTGGGAGTGATTCCCAAAGAGATTGATTGAGAAATTTTTAGTAAAATATTTTCTCCGTGGAGTAGCCCACATTGGGTGAACCACGTAAATTGTGGTGTCTCTATTGTGTATGGTTTTTATGCATTACTTTGATTACTGCTATTGATAATGTTATCTTTACACAACATAATATTGATTTGGAAGAAAAAGTAAAAAGTGGTCTTATACTGTTCATCCCCCCTTTCAGTATAAGCTTGTGTCATTCAATGGACAGATGCACCAGTAGAGTTAAATTTATTCCCCATCACCCGGTTGCCATGTAAGATGTAAATATTTGCAGAGTAGTTGGGAAATGATAGTCTAGCAGGCACTATTAAGGACATTTGGAAAATATAGATAGCATTTAGTCATAGAGAGTGTCATACAGAGTAAAGAATGCAAGATTGACAAGGGCAAGTTTAGATGTGTGCATATAGGGAAGGCAGAAATCCTAGATTCCATTCATAAACCCTAAACCTAAAAATCAGCCATATAGTACTGAGAATCAATACAGATGATGTTTTTTTTATTGTTGGAACAAGATCAGAGCAATGGGCAGTGTGTTGGAGTCTTCATGGCATCATTGCATAGTGGATATGGGAATCACAATGGCTGCATAACACAAAACTATGGTGAAATATGTGTACCTCAGTTTTTTTAAGTAAGGAGGTTGTTTATGTGATGGGACATAAGGGAGCTATAAGGGTTTGTTAAAAAAATATTTTAATATGGTTTTTATATTATAATATATAAGGGATGGGAGTTATAAGGTGAGATTTAAAATTTTTATTTTATATTTTATATTTTATTTTATATTTTATATTTTATATTTTATTTTATATTTTATATTTTATATTTTATTTTTTATATTATAATATATGACCAAGGGAGGCATAAGGATTTAAGGCACTAAAGTCTTGAATGATTTTTATGGGTTTTCTTCTTTATATTATAATATATAGGGGAGTTATAAGGATATTGGAGTTTTAAAGTTTATGTATTGTAATATAAAGAAAGGGAATGTTATTTTTTTTTATGATGTTAAAAAGGGAGGCATTGATGAGATGAAATAATGTTTTTTGTTTTTAAATTTCATTTTTATTTATTTTTATCATAAAAAGGGAGGAAGATGAAACAAATCAAAACCTTAAATACCCAAGGGCATTGTGCAAGGGCTGGAAATTTTTGTAAACAAGATCACTTTGAAGAATCAAATGCATTTGTTTTGGAAAATACAAATCTTGTGAGAAAAACCAAAAGGATATCGCATCTAAGGCTACTGAATTTACTGGTTATCTTTAATGCATTTCATTTCAATTTGTATCTATGTATTAATATCGTTAAGGGTTATACTAGGTGAATGTTGGAAGAAAATGCAAATGCTCTTTGTTCTTTGAGTCTCGCACTTGGTCTAACTTGATTATGTCTTCTACAAGTCCTTTAGATCAAGTTACCTCTAGATTCATCTCATAACTTGGGGTTTTGTAGGGAGGGGATTGTGATACCAAAATCTAATGTTATTTTATTATTTCTAGTTGTTTTGTAGATATTTTATGTTGATTTATTTTCTACAACTAGTTTAATTTGTTTTCATTTCTGCTCATTATTTTCTCTGATTCTGGTCATTTCCAAAAAAATTGCACATAGTTTTCTTTCCATTATGGTCATTTCCAAAAATTTTACATTTAATTTCATTTTATTTTGGTCATTCCAAATTTTTTGCATTTAGTTTCAGTCTTTTATTTTGGTCCATTTTCCAGAATTTCATTTCACTTTTCTATTCATTTGCTTCCATTCTGGTCCTTATCCAAAATTTATGCACATCCAAATCTCACTAAGTCTAAGTTTTAGATAAAATTAATCTTATGAGAGATGGTACTAACACCACATTTACATTTATGGCAAATAAAGCAAATGAACACTAACATGCTAACTTGCTAACAAGTACTAACACCAAATTATGACTAGATTTAGTAGAACACTCATAATGAAGATAAAATGAATCTACTAACTATAAAATGAATCTTAAATTAAAGGCATGGAGTCTAAAATGAAGCGGACTATTCCACACACTTTTGTATTTTACACCTTTAATTTGAAGATAAAAGGAGATTGACTAATTGGGATTCAGGGTAAATCAGATTAATATCAAGAGCATTAAAAGGAATCACTTTCATACAAGCTAAAGTTTACGTGCACTTCAAGGATTAAAGAGTCATGATCACTAAAGCATTGTATGAATTGAACCATAAAGGCCCCTTGTTAACTGTCGCTTGCATTCGGTGAGACTATTTTGGAATATATTTTGTTTTAAATCATCATCAATTACATGTATGTATGTGGAATGTTCGTCTATCAGAACCTTGGATAAATTGATGTTTGTATTTAATTTCTTTACAAGAGGGAGTTTTCATTTAATACTCTGATTGTGGTGATTATTTTACAATAGGGTAAAATAAATAACTCAACATGTTGCTTACAACAACTGGAGTTGTTAGAAGAAAAATACATCAATGCTTTAGAATATTTATGAACATATCATAACAGACTTATTCACACATACCACAATAAATCATTTCCAATATCCTTTAAAATTGAATACTTAGTCCTCAAATAAGACCAAAAGAATACTAATTTCAATGACTTTAAATGGAAATTTTAACCTAATTGGTTGGGACCTTTTATCATCACTACAAAATTTGGTTTTTGATGCTACCACCTAACCACATTAGACATAAAATAATATAAATAACCTATTAACATCATGCATCTCAAAATATATTATGCATAAAACATTGCATTATTTTCTTGTCCATATAGTCGAGTTCTTGAATGTCTGCATAAACGTCACATCATAACAACATATACTACACTCCTTCATGACTCCTTGGTTTGCTTGATCATACCATATATTCAGGAGTATTTGTGATGATGCAAATATTAATCCTTCCTATTTATAATTCTCATTTACATTGTACCCACATAGGAAAACCTCATGTTGAGTAATCCCCCTAATCTAAAACCTTGTATCCTACCTTCTTCTACTTACTATTTCCTATATATAATATTTCTTCTCTTCTTATATCTCTTGGGTTAAGTGATATATGATGCAATCATCCACAACCTTCATGACTTGACCTCTTCCATTTATTTGGTCCCAACCTCAAGACATACAACAAAAATAAAAAACACTTATATTTTTCTACTTTCTCTTTTCTATCTATTATATTTTTTCTCTTCATATTCCTCTCTTGGTTTAAGTGATGTATGATGTTATCATCTATGGCCCTAATGACCTATCCTTATCCCTTTATTTTATACCATACATTTCACCTCAATACTTTCAATATCCTTCACACCAACATTATCAACATTTTTTGTCAACAATATTTTCCAACAAACAACCTTTCTTGCCAATAGTCATGATTATTAATAGGATATTTTGGAGCACTACTTCTCCTCTAATGCATTGAAATCTTACAATTATCTATAAGCATGCCATACAACATATGAGAAGATCAACAATTAAAAATAACCTATCAAATCTATCATGACTTCACTCATCAATTTCACCAGACATGGCTTATCTGACAAAGCATCTAGGATCAAAAATCTTTTCAACCAATATGTCATAAAACCACAATTATTTGTAAGTCTCACTAGATACTCTTTGAATGAGATTTTTGGTGAGCAGAAATTATGTTCGGGAAAACATTCATTTCTCTTCCATAAACTATCAATCCGGTAAGTCCGTAAACTTTCGATTTTCACGCATAGTATATGCCTGCAATGTTGGGGAATAAATCTGGTTGTACCTTATTTAGTTTGGTGGGAGAAGTTTATACATAGTGATTTCAACCAAACAAACTAAGTGCGAGAAATAAATAAATCCTAATTAAAGTGCTAGAAATAAATGTACAGGAAAATAAAATGTGTTGAAAAGGAAACACACAACTAAATAAATAAAGCAATAAATCTAATCTAATGAAAACAAATAACAAAAATGAAATAGGGGAGGACTAATGCAAGGAGTGGGCCCAAGCTCCCGCAGATAGTCCGCCCAGCTAGCTATGTAGAGCTTGCTCAAATAAGAGGAATTGCACTATTAATAAATTTGACAAGAAATAAAATAGAATAATTTCTCCATAAAATTTCCTCCTTCTCTCAAGGAAGACCTGTGCATTTATACAATGCACAACCTTCCTCTATTACAAATTTAGGCAAGTCTATTTCAAACTTGTAGTTACAATAGATATGCAATGAATATTGCATCCGTTCAATTATAACAACCATATATTAATTAAAATAGTCACACACTAATTTTCCCTCTTGCAGGATAAATCAGGCATGTTCTGTTTTATCATAACAGAACATGTCTGGCAAAAAATAATGGATACGTTATTCTATTTTAGTAATATTGCATAAAATAGAATATCTCCCACATTGATCGCTAGAAAAATCATTGCTCTTGGTTCATCCGTGAGTGTGAAATAATAATGCTCACATTACAAAGGTATCCAACCAATCAAATAATAGAAGTTTTCATTCTATTTTAATAATAGTAAATAAAATAAAATATTTCCGATTTGTCTTCACGTGTAACCTCCTCCTTAGCCCATTGGTCAACCGGTCAAAGCTTGCTTGGTAAATATTGCAAAGTATGGAGGCATGCAGACACCTTCTTCATGAGGAAGGTGCCTACTTTTGTTGGGTTCCTTATAAGGAATGCGCCTACTCTTGTTGGGTGTCTTCCTTGAAGAGGAAGGCATCTACTTCTGCTAAGCGCCTTCCTTGAGGAGGAAGGTGCCTACTTCTGTTGGGTGCCTTCTTTGAAGATGAAGGCACCTACTTCTATTGGGCACCTTCCTTGAAGAGGAAGGTACCTACTCTCATGCCTTAGTCTTTGAAAGTAGAAGTATGCCAGGTCTAAGTGGATGTAGACTGGAAAACACCATATTAGTAGCAAAACCTACATTTATACACAATTCCCACTAAAAACACCAATCAAGCATAATACCGGTTTTTCTATCAATTATATGCATAAGTTATATAAAAATGCATCTCACATGCTAATTAAACCAGTAATGATGCCCCTTAATAGTGTATAAAAATGTACATTTTTGGGACTCATCATCCCCCCATGCCTAACATGTGCCACACCCTTGTGGCACCAAAAGCTAAAGTTATACCTCTCGTAGGATGACCATTTTTTTTTTAAATGACCTTCAGTAGTTCTATTTTTTCTTTGTTGGCCCTGTTATTGAGCACTGCTATGTTTTTATTCCATTGAATACTGTGTTTTTTTTCATTGAGTGCTACTACAACATTACACGCAGATTTAGAATTTTATTTTGCTTGTCTGTTTATGCAAGTCAAAGCAGATTGCAAATCCACTATATATTTTTTTTCTTATTTAAATTAGTAGATTGCAATACATTCACATTCCTTTGTAATTTATTGCATATTGCTATTCCGTAGCACAATAGCACCATAAGTGACATCAGCCACTCTTTTTTTTTAGATTGTGGATTCGAGCCTCCTCTTGTCTTGAACTTAGTGAAAATCAGTCTGCACTACTCCCTTTATTAAATATCCTAGATTGTGACTCCATTGTTCCACCAATCAATTCACCGTCCGAATATTTTCACAATGCACAAATGAAACAAGGTCAACTCTATTCACGTGAATACCATAGCTTTTTCTATTTTTTTTTCATTTTTAGGTAGTAATATTTTTCATCTGAGGCATGTCATACGTTGGAACTTCGATGGGAGATTTTTATAAGAATAATTTAAGGGAGCATCTACTAATGTTTAGCATGGAGATTATTTTTAATATAACCATGCACATAATTAACAAAAAAATCAATATATATACCTGGGTGAATTTCATAGAACTTGGTGTATACGATGCACGTGATGTGAGACGTCTTCATGTTGGTGTTCTTGGAGATTTTATTTCTTTCTTTATTTATTTTATTTTTTTTATTTTTTTTCTCTAACTACCTTCTTCTTCCACACTATTAATCATTGATGTTCTTCCTTCTTCTATCGATTTGGCTTTAACAACTTTAGCATCGCAGCCATAATTTACCATTTTTTTATATTCTTCCTTGCTAAAATTGGTGGTGACCTTATCGTCAGCTATAGGTCCCTCTGCACAATAGGTTTGTAGCCCTTCAAACGTCAGGTCCCACACTGAACAACAAGTACCCCCATCCAAGGGAGAAGAAAATTGCTTATTGGTGCCTTCCTCCAGGTGGAAAAAGGCACTATTGTATTGGACTGATTGTAGGCACTCTCTTCCTGGTGGGAAGTAAGTGCCTTTTCCACTTCACCGCACTCCTAATTATAGGGCACAAAATGTCACATCTATTAGGCCTAGTTTAAGTCGGCTCCGCCTATAGATCATGCTCATGGTTGTGTCCTGTGAAACTACCCACACAAAAACTGGAAAACAAGAATCATGCCTGTGCCTAAGGCCCTAGCTCTTAGGATGCCTTTAGATTGCATTTAGAGGTATGATTACCTACACACATGAAAGCAAGAAAATAGGAGTCATGACTTCATGCCTATTAGACCTTGGCTCTCAAGATGCTTGCAGCTTGCATTCGGTTCATGATTTCCTGCAAAGCAATAAGAAAGCAATTTTTATGCTAAGTAGGACATGTTCTATGCTTTTTATTTTTTTTATTTTTCATTGGAAGGATTCGCATAATTTTTTTTATCAAGGCACCTCTATTGTATGCCATAAAGGCATCTCGTTACTTATTTATTTATTCTTTTTATTGTGACATCGAGCCACCCAGGTGCAAGAAATGGATCAAGGCACCCTAGATGTCAAGGTGCCTGCTTGTTGTGGAAGGCACCTACTTTTTGTGGGAAGGTGCCTTCCTCATGCAGCAGGCACCTGCTTGTTGTGGGAAGGTGCCTTCCTAATGCAGAAGGTGCCTCCAATGTATAACACTTCTTGATGCAGAAGGCATCTCAAATGTATGGTGCCTTCCTGATGTGGAAGGTGCCTTCATTGTATGGTGCCTTCCTGATGCGAAAGGCACTTCCAATGTATGTTGCCTTACTGATGTGGAAGGTGCCTTCATTGTATGGTGCCTTCCTGATGCAAAAGGCACCTCCATTGTATAGCGCCTTCCTGATGTGGAAGGTACCTCCATTGTATGGTGCCTTCTTCATGCAAAAGGTGCCTTCTTGATGATCAAGGCATCTTTCACTTTATTTTATTTTATTTTTTTCTTTTTTTTTCACGTATCCTCCTCTCTTTTTTCTTTTCTTTCTCTCTTTTTTTCTTATTTTTTTTTTTAATGAATTATTGAACACTTGTCCAAGCTACTAGTATGGTATGGGGTCTCTCCCATGTCGATGTCTGATCCACTCTTGTGAATGTGAGGCAGTGGTTAATGGAGCTTGTTGACCATTACTCGAACGTTGTCTCGACACTCTTCTCTTGCACTTGGTGTAGCATCTTTGACTCTGTTTATCATCCAAGCTGTAACAGTCATGCACCTTGTAGCAAAATTTTCCCCCAAATTCCATAAGCACCTTGGGCTAGAAGCCTTTCACTTGATAAGGGTTACTTAGTTTGCCTTCAAGTGCCAATGTTTCCAAGGTAAAACTTTGCTAGCTTTCACCTGTTAGATTGGATGCTACACGATTAGGTACACGAGATAGTTTGTATAGTGCTATTACGAACTCCACGTATGAATATAAATTCATGAGATCTTCATAGACACCTCCTTATTGGTCTACATTGCACTTCATGATGTCTTGCAAAACATAAAAGGAAAATCTAAACTAAAGGCATTAAAATAAAATTCTAACTATTTTTTTTATTTTTAATTAATTTTTTTTCATTATATATATATATATATATTTTTATCTTCTGATTACTTTTGGATCCTCCCTTGCTTTATTTAGCGACCGGTTGGATATTTCTCATTTTCCTTCTGGACCAACCTAGTCCTATGGAAAGAGGATACTTTCTTCCAACAAGTAATAAAGCTTTTATTTATTTATCTATTGTTTTATTTAGCTACCGGTTGGATATTTCTCATTTCCCTTCTGGACCAAGTTGGTCCTCGGGAAAGAGGATACTCTCTTCCAACAAGTAGCAAAATAAAACTCTATTTTGCTCTTAACTTGGAGCCTTTTCAGTAGAAGATATATTTTTCTCTTTTTTTTTAGACAATGTTTATTGTGTTGTTGGTGGCAATGATGAAGGTGGGGGTCTCCCCCATGCCTACATCTAAACTATTCTTCTAAAAAATCATCAATTTAATTATCAACTAGTTTGATGTGTTGTAGCATGAGAAGAGCAATTCCCCCCTTTGACCTCAAAACCAAATTTTCTCAACATAATGGTAAAACATGCAAGCTAGGAAATGACTATCTACGGTTGGCAACTTGGATAAAACATGGCATAGCAGTATTTGAAAACACATGCTAGTTTTTGATTCACCGGGTCACCTCAAGCACAAGTGAAGAGCATATTCCAAAAGAATATGTTCTTTAAAATTTTGCTCTATCATTTTTCTTGCTATTAATTTCATCATTAAAAAAAATTCACAAATATGTTGCAGAAAGGTTCAAGCTTGTAAAAATTTTTTAATTTCAAAACTAAGCTTTTGGAGGCATAATTCTGCAATGGCTTCAATATAAAAATACATCCCTAAAAAATTTCAATTATATCGGACCTGGGTTGTGCTTTTTCTTTTGTTTTCCTAAAACCATTGAGAATATGATGAAATACTTCATTGCCAGATTTTTCTCATTTTTTTCAACAACACAATTTATTCCTACTTCTACACTTAATCTGGTACATCATGTTCATTCCCATGTTTACCTGAGAAGCTAGAAAATGCAAACATTTGCCTATGGTATTTGGCTCTAACTTTACCAACAACTATTTTTGGCCTTATCAAAAGGCCCTTGGTGGACTCACACTTCTCAGGTAAAAGATCTACAGGTAATTTTAAATAGGCTTTTTAATTGACCCGTAAATCCTAACACTATAGTTTGACACTCCCCGGCAACAGTGCCAAAATGGTGAGCAAAAATTATGTTCGAGAAAACATTCATTTCTCTTCCATAAATTATCAATTCGGTAAGTCCATAAACTTCCGAGTGTCATGCATAGTATATGTCTGCAGTGTTGGGGAATAAATCTGGTTGTACCTTATTTAGTTTGGTGGGGGAATTTTATACATTGTGATTTCAACCAAACCAAGTGCAGAATAAATAAATTAATTAAATTCTAGAAATGAAATGCTAGAAAGAAATGTATAGGAAAATAAATGTGTTGAAAATGAAATACAAAACTAAATAAATAAAGTAATAAATCTAATCTAATGAAAACAAATAATATAAATGAAATAGGGGAGGACTACTACAGGGAGTGGGACCAAGCTCCTATAGATATTACGCCCAGCTAGCTGCATAGAGCTTGCTCAAATAAGAGGAATTGCACTCATAATAAATTTGACAAGAAATAAAATAGAATAATTTTTCCATAAAATTTCCTCCTTCTCTCAGGGAAAACTTGTGCATTTATACAATGCACAGCCTTCCTCTATTCCAAATTTAGGCAAGTCTATTTCAGAATTGCAGTTACAATAGATATGCAATGAATATTGCATCTGTTCAATTATAACAACCATATATTAATTAAAATAGTCACACACTAATTTTCCCTCTTGTAGGATAAATCAAGTGTGTTCTTTTTTATCATAACAGAACATGTCTAACAAAAAATAATGAATACGCTATTATATTTTAGTAATATTGCATAAAATAGAATATCTCCCACATTGATCGCTGGAAAAATCATTCCTCTTGGTTCATCCTTGAGCGTGAAAGAATAATTCTCACGTTACAAAGGTATCCAACCAATCAAATAATAAAAGTGTTCATTATATTTTAATAATAGTAAATAAAATCAAATATCTCCTTTTTGTCTTCATGTGCAACCTCCTCCTTAGTCCATTGGTCAACCGGTCAAAGCTGGCTTGGTCAATCTTGCAAAGTATGGAGGTGTGGAGGCACCTTCTTCATGAGGAAGGCACCTACTTCTGCTGGGTGCCTTTCCTTGAAGAGGAAGGTGCCTACTTCTGCTGTGCATCTTCCTTGAAGATGAAGGCACCTACTCTCATGCCTTAGTCTCTAAAAGTAGAAGTATGCTAGGTCCAAGTGAATGTAGACTAGAAAACACCATATTAGTAGCAAAACCTACATTTATACACAATTCCCACTAAAAACACCAATCAAGCATAATACTGATTTTTCTATCAATTATATGCATAAGTTATATAAAAATACATCTCACATGCTAATTAAACCAGTAATGATGCCCCTTAATAGTGTATAAAAATGTACATTTTTGGGACTCGTCAATTTTCTTCCCTAAATGGTTTACCAGATAAGCTCACAAATCTTACCAAAATCAAAATCTCATTACAAGCTACTATTACAAAGTATCACATGGATTGCAAGGCTCCATTGATGTAATCTATAATTATTTGTGTATGTTACCAGGAACCATATCTATGAGGTCTTCCTAGCCACTTAGTTTACAAAATTAATATCCTATCAAAAATTTCACAAGATGTTGTTTAAATGAACCACTTGGATTAAGAACTTCTATCAATCCAATGCCTTATGGGCCTACAATTATTTGTCAGCCTCACTAGACACTAGATTGATGGTGTCTTCTTAACCACTTATATTTTCTATAAACAACAAACAATCATTAAAATCACACTCTCATCACCTCAAAGTGCCTATTTAGGACAAATATATATTCTCTATCCATTCATACTCTTATACTAGTTAATGAAAATAGAATTTATTTCATCTCTATTGGTGCCACAAATCATTATCATTAACATCTTCTCAACTTCTCAAGATTTTTTATATCAGCAATTTCTCCAACATATACCCAAGTGGGATCAAAGTTCCTCATTTCAATGTCTTGCATGTATACAAGGACTTTTCATACATGCAAGGCTTTGAAACTAGAGGCAATGAATCCATTTGATCATATTTTAAAAAAGTTTAATTCTAAAGTTAACATTTTATTAAAATCAAAATTACAAAAAACATCATTTCTAGTTTGTAATCCCTTAGGAAACATTAGGATTTGATGATTAGCACTTTACCTATCCATAATCATTTATGGTTGTGCCAAGCAGTAGATTATCAAATACCTATGTTTCTTAAAGGTCTACAATCCAACAAATATATTATCTTCACATCGACAACACATATTTTAGACTAAAGATCATGCTATCATATGGACCTCCAAGAAAAGGTGATACCTTTTTACCATATTGTGAATATACAATTCTTTGTACATATTCCAAATAAAGGACAAGAGCTTCTTATTTTCTCATATTATCTATATGAAAGCATTACCCTTAGTCTGTAAGATTTGTTGTTACAAATATCCTTAAATATTTTAATACATTATATTTTCTCCTAGGTACTATATCCATTCCTCATGTATCTATAAATATTTGCATATGCATCAGGTAACAGACCTATGATTTGAAAACCCATCTTATGCATTCAAATATTTAAGAAGCAAACATTTAGCAAATCTTCCATCTACAACCATGGTGCCTTCAAAGAAAATATTGTTTATCATATCCATATAAACTATATGTTCACAATTATATTGTGAACACAACGGTTGGGGTATATGATTTTAAAATAACCTTTTTTGGCACATTTGGCAATACATATTCAATCAAATCTACATTTCTTTGCACATCTAACTCCTCGCATACATGTCAATTCTTTTCATATGTGTTCAGTAATGGACTTATATACTCTTGTTGCCCTCTCTCATATGTCAAGAAATTTAAGATATTATGACACTTGTCAATCATAAGCATCTCATTAGCAAACCTTTTACAAAAGCATATCAAATTTAAAATATCTATGCTTAGAATCTGAAATATAGAAAAATAAAGACATATCTACCATTACATATATTTCAAAATTTATACTTAGGAAACACCTATCAAGGCAAAACATACAATTATAATTACTTATTTTTCTCAAAATCATACAATCACTTTTCAAAAGCATACACAAAATCCTTCAATCACACCTCTTAAAGTATGCATAAATTCCTTTGGGTATGCCTCTAAAAGTTTGCATAAAATCCTTTAGGTATACCTCTTAAAGAATACATAAAATACTTTGGATATGCCTCTCAAAGTGTGCATAAATTCCTTTGGGTATGCCTCTCAAAATGTGCATAAAATCCTTTGTATATGCCTCTCAAAGCATGGATAAAATCCTTTGGGTACACCTCTAAAAGCATGTATAAAATCCTTTGGGTATGCCTCTCAAAGAGTTCATAAAATCCTTTGGGTATGCCTTTCAAAGTGTGCATAAAATCCTTTGAGTATCCCTTCCAAAGTGTGCTTAAAATCCTTTGGGTATGCCTCTCAAAGAGTTCATAAAATCCTTTGGGTATGCCTCTCAAAGTGTGCATTACTAACTACTAATTTCTAACAACTAACAAATACATACATCTTGTACATATTATAGGTACCTCATTATGTCTTAAGTTCTTGTATTTTATGTAGTAATATAGACCACCATTTAAGCATTATGAGATTATATTTCCATCTATGTAAACAAGCAAGTTTTACCTAGGATAAAAGGATAACCCTTTGCTTCTAAGTCACATATGAGTGCTTGTCCTTTATTAAGTCTAGATACCACCACTCATAACATACAATTAAGATTTTTTCTACCATATAATCCTTAGGTCATCACTTAGAAGAATAACTACTTCCATATTAGCATTTAATCATAATCATACTTATAAGGTCATCACTACATAATCCATCGATTTCTAATGTCTGCTATCAATTACCAATGCATTATATAAATCAAATCACTGCATCAGCAAAGCAACATCAAAATCAAATTCAAATCAATAATCATCACAAACACCAATATTTAAAACACAAACATAATATCATTACTATATAATAATGCCTCAAAATACATGCCACCAAGGAGGGTGTATCACAATAACAAAACTAATACACTCAATCCATATGTAAAGATAATGTATGACATGCCAAAATTGGTACACTCACTCCAATATTCCTAGTAGCTAGAGCTTGTATCTCCTCCCCTAGCTATTGAAAAAGATGGAGGTAGATGAAAACCAATTGTTGTGAGTACTCACTCATCGAGTGTGTCCTCGATTAGGTCTATGAAGGTGAAGGTATTTATTTTTGGCAATTTTGGGTACCTTGAGTACATTGCCTTTGCCTAAGTTTAGTTGTTGTCATTGATGTCAAGGAGCTCTTAGTAGTTGTTTATCTTTGATGTCAAGGAGTTCTTGGAGCAATTTGTTTTTATGTCTAAGTAAGTGTTTTGATGAAGGTTTCAGCTAGTCAGTAAGTCTCCAAGAAAATCATAGTAGCCCAGTTGCAAAAGATCCAAAAAAAGATAAGTTAGAAAAAGTTTTCAGGCTATTGGAAAAACTGTCACGATTTCGTGACATGTTTTAGGAGAGAGAAATTTCTGGCAAAATTGTCACGATTTCGCGACATGCTGGAAGGCAGAGATGAAGCAGGAAAAACTATCACAATTTCGCGACATATTTGAGGAGAGAGAAAGTTCAGGCAAAACTATCATGATTTTGCGACAAGTTGAGTTGGCAGTTTTGAGTTGCAGGAAGTGTCGCAATTTTGTGACAAGTTTCAATGAAGTTGTACGGATGCAGAAAGTGTCGTGATTTCACAACAGGTTGAGTTGGCAGCTTGCAGTTGGTGAAAGTGTCATGATTTTGTGACATGTTCCAGTTTTGCAAGCAGTTGGCAGAAAAGTGCTTAAGGCAGCGAAAGCATCACGATTTCGTGACATGTTCTAGTTTCATGGGCATATGGTAGAAAAGTGCTTAAGGCAGCGAAAGCGTCACGATTTCGTGACATGTTCCAGTTTCGTGAGCAGTTGGGAGAAAAGAGCTTAAGGTAGCGAAAGCGTCACGATTTCGTGACATGTTCAATTTTTGCTAGATCAAACCAAGAAAAGGTTGAAGTAGCAAGAAGTGTCACGATTTCATGACAAAAGTATAGATGATGTCAGCAAGAGGCAAAGGTGTCACGATTTCACGACAGAAGCAGAGAAGAAGGCTTTAAAGTGTAAAGTGTCACGATTCCACGACAGAGTTGCTGATGACATCAACAAGAGGCAAAGGTGTCATGATTTCACGACAGAAGCAGAGAAGAAGGCTTTGAAGTCTAAAGCATCATGATTTCATGATAGAAGTGAGATGACGTTAGCGAAAGGCAAAAGTGTCATGATTTTACGACAAAAGAGCAAAGGAAGCATTCAAAAGCAAAAGCATCACGATATCGCTATAGAAAGCTATAGAAGGTGTATGGCAGGCAAAGGTGTCGCGATATCATGACATGTTGAAGTTTCGTGCCAGAAGCTATAGGGAGGTGGTTGAGGACAGAGTTAACTTTGAGCTGACAAAGTTAAAATCTGGGCCGACGAAGCATAGGATTTTGCAGTCGACGCAGTGGAAGTATAATAGCCGACTAATTTTGGATGTAATGACCATGGATCTTACTCTATAAAAGGAGGTATGGTTGAATAGTTTAATTAATCGATAAAGTGTGCGTTCGAAGTGCGAATTGCGAAGAGAGAGTGTGAGGAGAAGATCGATCGTAGAAGTGCATAAGTAGAATCCTGAGCGTCTGCTGTATTTAGACAGAGGTTGCAAAGATAGTGCTATCGTGATTTAGGCAAAGAGTGCAAATGAAGTGCTACTATATTTGCAAAGATAGTGCTACTATATTTTTGCAAAGACTGTATTGCTATGTATACGTAGAATACACAAAATCTATGCTACTATGTTTTTGATCGAGAACTGTTGTATTTGCACAGACAGTAAAACATTGGTTTCAACCAAGTGCAAAAAATAATAGAGGAAGAGGACAGTATTGTGCCAGACTGAAGGACTGTGTTTGGTACAAAGAAGAGGACCAACTTTGCTATGACAAAATTGAGGACAAAGATCTCCAGCCAGAGCAGGGAAGACAGGTGTCTTCTGTGGACAGAATTCCACTTGCTAAGGACAGAGGAGGTAGAGGTTTTCTAGACGATCACCAGCCAAAGCAAAATTAGGGGAAGGTGTCTCCTTTGATCTGAGGCTCATAAACATTGTAATCGGGAAGGATTCCCAGAGGACTTTGATACAACTTTTAGAAGAAAATTTTTATCCGTGGAGTAGCCCACCTTGGGTGAACCACGTAAATTGTTGTGTCTCTTTGTGGATTGCATTTTGTGCTTTGTTTTGCTACTGTTATTACTGCTATCTTTATTCTGCATGTTAATGGTTTGAAAGATGCATTGATAGATAAAGTTAAAAGTGGTCTTATACTGTTCACCCCCCTCTCAGTATAAGATTGTGTTCTTCATTTGGTATCGGAGTCGGTTCCTTCGAAAAGGTTTTACAGTCGGAAGGAATAACTGGTTAAGAACACAATGGATTTCTCAGGTGGCAATGCAGCACCTATTCTTGATGGATCATATTTCGGTCTGTGGAGTGCAAGAATGAAAGTCTATCTAATGGCTCTTGGTAATGAGATATGGGAAGTTATTGAAGATGGGTACACCATTCCTGCAAATGGTCCTTATACTAAAGAAGACAGGCTCCTACATCACAGCAAATCAAAAGCCATGAATGCAATTTTGAAAGGTTTACAGAAGGCTGATCTTACCAAAGTTATTCACTGCAAGACAGCTAGTTAAATGTGAAAACAATTGTAGGTTGTTCATACAGGTGATGCAAATGTTCGAAAGGCCAAATTGAGACATTTTAAAGGTATGTTTGAACAACTCAAGATGAATGATGATGAAAATATTAGTGACTACATGCTTCGGATGGATGAGATTGTGAACTCCATGAAAGACTTAGGTCTTGAACTTGCTGAAAATGATGTGTGTGATAAGATTTTACGATCTCTTCCTAATAGATTTAGTGAAAAAATTTCTGCTATTGAGGAAGCCAAAGATTTAGATAAGTTGAAAAAGGATGAGCTCCATAGTATTCTTGCAGCTTTTGAGCTGAGAACTCAAGTGAATGTTGATATAAAGAAAGAGGCGACTTTCAAAGCTACCAAGAAATCAAAAGGCAAACTGATTCAAGAGAGTGATGAGTCTTCTAGTGAGGAAGAAGCATATTACAGCAAGAAATGCAAATTCTCTAGAAAGCACAAAAGCAAGAAAAATATAAGATGTTTCAACTATGGAAAGTATGGTCATTATGCTACTAACTATACTATTTTCAAAGATGAAAGTGATGAAGATATACAAGATGTTAAGAGCAAAGATTCTGAAAAGCACAGGTATTACAGAAAGAACAAAGATGAACACAGCAATCAAGGAAAGAGGTATTCACACAAGAACAAGAAGAGCTTCTATTTGGACAAAGTAAGTAAGTTTTCTAGCAGTGATAGTGAAAGCTCTTCTAGTGATAATGAAAATGAGATGTTCATTTCAAAAAAATAAGAAGAACCGAAACATAAATTCACGGTCATGAAATGCTTTAGATGTGGAAATTTTGGGCACCTTGAGGATGATTGCACAAATAATGAATTGGTTGCTAGTATGTATGAGGATGCTTCATAAAATGATAAGGAAGATGCATGTATGGTTTTTGAAAAGGGTAGCACATCTAGTAATAAGAAATCAGAAAAAGGTCTTGATAATTCAAAGTGCAATCAAATAGAGAATCTTGAATGTGAACTCAATAATGCTCTCAGTGTTTTGGAAAAGGAAAGAAAGAAGAATGATAGACTCAAGGTTAAGTTAGATGAATGTTGTATGGAGAGAGAGGATCTTATAGAAATTTTCGACTTCTCTATATCCAAAACATAGGAACTCAAGGATGAGTTAGAGTCTAAGATTCTTGAGTATAATGAGTTAGAGCAGAAAATGGTTTCTTTGAAAGAAGAAAATAAATATTACAAGGATAAACTCTATAGATTTTAGGATAGCTCCAATAAGGTCAAGTCTCTCATCAAAAATCAAAGAAATCCAACAGATAAAACAGGTCTCGGTTTTGTTGAGCCGCACAAGAAACAGGTTGGGGAATCTAGCAAGATATTTCAAAAAGAAGAAAGTTCTAATGAAGAAAGTACTTCAGATCATGAGTTTGTGAGTGATGAATACGCAAAAATAGAAAACAAATTTCTGAATGTGAAACAGAAGTTCTCGAGACCCAAGAGATCGATTAAAAGAATATTTTTTGGCTGATGTTTTGCGTGTTACAGGTTTGGACACATGGCTGCACATTGCATGTCTCAAATGAAGAAGGTTAACAATAATTTCAAAAGTCGTAATTTATTTCAAGGGTATTGCTACTCTTGTAATCAGTTTGGGCACAAGGCAATTTTTTGCAATTCAAATAATAGGAACCGGGTTAGTCAGAACAGGTGGATTCAAAGAACAGCTATGCCTGAAAGAAATAATGTTGTTTGTTACAAGTGCAACAATACAGGTCACTCAGCCAAAAAGTGCAGAGCTGATCTTCCAAGGTACAAGAACAAAAACAATGGTATAAACAGGTCCAAGGATCAAGGTGTGGACAAGAAAAGAGATGAGAACAAGAACAAGAAAAGTGCCAAGAATAGAAACATTAACAAAGAGCTCAAGAAAAGGCCTGACAAAGAAATTGTCGACACTGATGATGATGAGTGTCTAATGGGAGTTTCACTCCCAACTCTGTTTTAAAATCACCTCAATAGGAGGTAGGGGAGGGACTAATCTAAGAGGCTCATTCTTAGTCCCAAGCCCCAAAGGTGACCCTTTGCCATTGATGACAAAGGGGGAGAGATATGAGTAAGGGGGAGAGCTTCAAGTGAAGAGGAAAGCTTCAAGTCAAGGGGAGCAAAAACCTCAAGATATTGTTTTTAGTTTTGGCTCTTGAAAATGTGTTTTTATTAAAGGTTTGCCATCAATGACAAAGGGGGAGATTGTTGGCAATTTTGGGTACCTTGAGTACATTGCCTTTGCCTAAGTTTAGTTGTTGTCATTGATGTCAAGGAGCTATTAGTAGTTGTTTGTCTTTGATGTCAAGGAGTTCTTGGAGCAATTTGTTTTTATGTCTAAGTATGTGTTTTGATGAAGGTTTCAGCTAGTCAGTAAGTCTCCAAGAAAATCAAAGTAGCCCAGTTGCAAAAGATCCAAAAAAAGATAAGTTAGAAAAATTTTGCAGGCTGCTGGAAAAACTGTCATGATTTCACGACATGTTTTAGGAGAGAGAAATTTCTGGCAAAACTGTCACGATTTCGCGACATGTTGGAAGGCAGAGATGAAGCAGGAAAAACTGTCGTGATTTCGTGACATATTTTAGGAGAGAGAAAGTTTAGGAAAAACTGTCACGATTTCGCGACAAGTTGAGTTGGCAGTGTTGAGTTGCAGGAAGTGTCGCGATTTCGCGATAAGTTTCAATGAAGTTGTACGGATGCAGAAAGTGTCACGATTTTGCGACAGGTTGAGTTGGCAACTTGCAGTTGGTGAAAGCATCGTGATTTCACGACATGTTCTAGTTTCGTGAGCAGTTGGGAGAAAAGTGCTTAAGGCAACGAAAGTGTCAGGATTTCGTGACATGTTCCAGTTTCACGGGCATATGGCAGAAAAGTGCTTAATGCAGTGAAAGCATCGTGATTTCGTGACATGTTCCAATTTTATGAGCAGTTGGGAGAAAAGAGCTTAAGGCAGCGAAAGTGTCACGATTTCGTGACATGTTCCATTTTTGCTGGAGCAAACCAAGAAAAGGTTGAAGTAGCAAGAAGTGTCATGATTTCATGACAAAAGTACAGATGACATCAGCAAGAGGCAAAGGTGTCATGATTTCATGACAGAAGTGGAGAAGAAGGCTTTGAAGTCTAAAGTGTTGCGATTTTGTGACAGAGTTGCTGATGACGTCAGTAAGAGGCAAAGGTGTCACGATTTCACGATAGAAGCGGAGAAGAAGGCTTTGAAGTCTAAAGCATCATGATTTCATGATAGAAGTGAGATGACGTTAGTGAAAGGCAAAAGTGTCATGATTTTATGACAAAAGAGCAAAGGAAGCAGTCAAAAGCAAAAGCATTGCGATATCGCTATAGCAAGCTATAGAAGGTGTACGCTAGGCAAAGGTGTCACAATATCATGACATGTTGAAGTTTCGTGCCAGAAGCTATAGGGAGGCGGTTCAGGACAGAGTTAACTTTGAGCTGACAAAGTTAAAATCTGGGTCGACATAGCACAGGGTTTTGCAGCCGACGCAGTGGAAGTATAACAGTCGACTAAGTTTAGATTTAATGACCATGGATCTTACTCTATAAAAGGAGGGATGGTTGAATAGTTTAATTAATCGATAAAGTGTGTGTTCGAAGTGTGAATTACGCAGAGAGGGTGTGGGGAGAAGATCAATTACAGAAGTGCATAAGTAGAAGCCTGAGCGTCTGCTATATTTAGACAGAGGTTGCGAAGATAGTGCTATCGTGATTTAGGCAAAGAGTGCAAAGGAAGTGCTGTTGTATTTGCAAATATAGTGCTGCTGTATTTTTGTGAAGACTGTATTACTGTGTATATGCAGAATACGCAAAATTTGTGCTACTATGTTTTTGATCGAGAACTGCTGTATTTGCACAAACAGTAAAACATTGGTTTCAACCAAGTGCAAAAAATAACAGAGGAAGAGGACAGTATTGTGCCAGACCGAAGGACTATGTTTGGTTCAGAGAAGAGGACCAGCTTTGCTGTGATAGAATTGAGGACAGAGATCTCCAGCCAGATCAGGGAAGACAGGTGTCTTCTATGGACAAAATTCCACTTGCTAAGGGTAGAGGAGGTAGAGGTTTTCTAGAGGATCACCAGCCAAAGCAGAATTAGGGGAAGGTGTCTCCTTTAAGCTGAGGCTCATAAACATTGTAATCGAGAAGGACTCCCAGAGGACTTTGATACAACTTTTAGAAGAAAAGTTTTATCCGTGGAGTAGCCCACCTTGGGTGAACCACGTAAATTGTTGTGTCTCTTTATGGATTGCATTTTGTGCATTGTTTTGCTGTTGTTATTACTGCTATCTTTATTATGCATGTTAATGGTTTGAAAGCTACATTGATAGATAAAGTTAAAAGTGGTCTTATACTGTTCACCCCCCCTCTCAGTATAAGCTTGTGTTCTTCATTTATCACTTTGCAATAACCTTTGTGTGGTACAACTACTGGTAGTAGGTAGTCCTACCTTTCTTCCTCTTTTCACAAAGCTCTACATTATGCATCCTCTCCTAAAAACTATCTGCATCCACCCTTGACCATCAAATCTCCTACTCTAGTGGACCCACAATCATGGCAACCACCCCTACACTTGTACCCTCTCTAACTCTCGTAAGAGCCTCATCTCTCTCACAAGTCAACTACTCCACAATAAACTATAGGATAGCCATAGTCTCCCTATCTAATTTCCTCCCATCACCTATATAATCTAGCTCTATTCTTAGGCTATCAATAATCATCTAGTCTATGGTTTACTTCTTGCTAACCCAATCCAAGTTTGATCAAATATAAAAAATAGTCTCCCTATCTATAGCCCTCACATGGCCTATCTCCTCTCTAACCCTCAATACCTAATCTACTCGTATAGCCTCAAACATTACCAACTATCTCTTGATATCCTCTAAAATCCAACATATATCCTCTATGGGAGCTTTTGATGTAATGAGCACTAGGAGAAAGCAATCACAAGATGCAAAATAATATGAAATAAATTAAAATATGCTAGATGACTAAAATATGTTGTAAATAGAAATGACATTAAAGAATACAATGTAGCTATGAAGGAAATGAACACTTCATTAATAAAGCTACTGAACTACATTGCACCCATAACCAATGGATGGTGATCTACATAAAATTGTACAATGCTCTAAGCTACACTATCTATGTCCCTCAACTCTCATATCTATCTAACAATGAGGCCTTTCTTTGTAGGAATATAGGTTCCTTTGCCAACACTCTACCTAGTTGTGCAAGGGACATATTGCACATATACAGCTTGCACATTGACACTTGTGCATTTATTACATTGCATTAAGTAACTAGATAGCTTCCCCTTAAAGTAATCTAATTTCCTAAGTATGTACCTTGGAAGATATATTTCCATAATCCAAATGATGGAATAAAATCTATTTATAACACCCCCTGTATTACATTATTTGGGTATTGAAGACTTTAGTCTTCAATATGGATCTTCTTATTCATATTTATCTTTGTAATCTTCTTATATATTATTTTTATTCATGTTTAGTAGATAATTTTTGTCTTCATATGATATAGAGTACGTTGTAGATGAAGCTAAAGGTTATTCTTTCATTGGATGATCTTTGGCTTGTTTAGATTCATCTTTCTTATATTCTATCTAGCCACCTTTATAGTTATCTTTGCAAGTATCTTTATTTTATTTTAATTATTGATGAATGAGTAGGGCATGGTGTAATTTTCCTCTCATATTTTTGTTTTTTATCCTTCTATGCTTACCTTTTTGGTGTACTGGTTCTTCATTTTCTTCAACATGTTCCTCTGTAAATATGTTAGTATCATTTTGAAACACCACAATATCTTGTGAGATTTCCATTGAGTCTAGGATGTATGTATTTTCATGGATTGAACCTATTTCTTTTATTCCATATTGATTCATAATGATACATGTATTTATCCCATACATATATCTAAAGTTAATAATATAGTTTTTTTCTACTAGCTTACTTACTGAGATGATATTGAATGTTAATCCAAGAACATACAATACTTTTGTAGTGGAATATTTGGAAATGATTTATTGGGAGTTACACATCCATATTTATGTATAGGATAAGTTTGGCTATCTGCAATTCTTAGTCTATAATCTTTAGCAACTTCAAGACAGTCAAAACATTGTATATTTTCTATCATATGATGATTGGCTCCTGAGTCAATATACCACACGTGTTCATGTTTTATGAACTAGTTCCTATTGGAGCAAGTTTTACATTCATTGTATGGCATTCCTTTACCCATTTGAAGAGGCTGAATTTGAATAAATAAGATAAAATAGTAGTCTTTCTTATAGCTCCCTATATTAGGATATATAATCCCTTATTGAAGTATATAAGTTTTATTTGATAAAACATATATTAATCCTTAGGTTTGTAGACTTCCTTATGTCTCCCTAGTAATGAGAGTATGAATACCTAATTTTAGGTTTTTGTAGAAATCTTATATCTTCCCAACTTGATAATATTTGAAGGGTATTATTATTATCAAGTTTTTTAGAATCCCTTATGACTCCCTAATATTTTGGAATATAATATAGTTCAATTTTTGGTTGATTTTGTACAAATTTTGTAAAGATCAAAATTCAACTTCTTAACACCTTATTACTCTTATTGAACTAAGCACTTTTAAATTTTGAAGAGGTTTTAATGTTGGATTTATTTTGTCCCTTTTTAGAATTTTTTGAGACAATAATATTATAATTTTCCAACCTTAGTAAAAATATTAATAACTTCTTTTATATCCCTTGAATTATTTCTAATTTCCAATTACCTAGTTTGGATTTGTAGCCTTTATGACTCCCAAATTTTTAAAATTGCAACACATTAATATTTGTAAACTTTAAATGGATTAATTCCAAGGAGTATCCCTTATTTCTCCTAGGTTATGTTTCACAAATATTATTCAACTTTGATATTTAATTTCCCTAATTTTTTCTTTCAAATAAAGATTGATTCCTTTCAATAATTCAACTTTATAATATAACCTTAAAACTCCCTTTTTAAGAAAAGCAAATTAGATGGAAAATTCTACCTTTATGAAATCTACGTTAGACTATCCTTCTTGGGCGTTGTGAGTAATGAAAGATTATTTTACTTGCTATTTTCTTCAACACTCACTTTAATGCTTACTTGACCTTTATAACCATAGTAATGTTCTTCGTCGCTTTTGGATACTCCAAATTGCTCTCGGATTGCTCTTCAATTTGCTACTGATTTTATGTCGTGTAGCTACCAAGCTACTACGATGATACTACTGAGATGCTACCCTATTACTATAAAGTCACTTCAAACTCACTTGCTACCATTGGTACCGAGTTAGTTGCTTTGACTGTGGTTTCCCCTTCCTTGACTAATTTGGACTTGAGAACCTATTTATAGAAGAGGGGTATTGAATTTTGTGACAAGTGTCACACTTGTTATGTATGAGCACTTTGTCCTTTTGTAACATACCAAATTCCTTGTCTAATGCTTCTTATTCACTCTATACTATATGAGCACTCGTGTGGGCACTTGTGTGAGGCTTGTGAAATATAACAAGTGGAACCAGCTCCTTAATATTCCCTATAACTCTTGGTGAGGTTTCTTTATACCAAGTGGTATTTGAACTCTTTACATGAATACCTTTACTATAATGCTTCCAAGGAGAATATTGTAACTCCTTTCATATGCCTTTCCTTAGCTTGCTTCATTTCTTGGATAGCAAGCAACCTTTTATTTTGTAGGTGATTTTATGAGGCGCTATGGAGCTTCGAATGGTGATCCTAAAAGTGATATTGGTGCTTCCTTTGGTGGATGATCTTCTCCAAGTTTAATACCTTTAATGTAGCACCTTTTATCCTTGTATTCTATACCTTCAACATGTTTATTCCTATGCTTATTTGTAGTGTACATAGCCTCTTGTTATGATGTTTGTACGACGTTGGTAGAAGTAGATTTTAATGCCTTATCTTTGTATATGAGCTCCTTTTTTTTTCTACGTAAATGCAACTTGATAATAGCATTATATGGGCTTTGATACTACAGGTTATTTCTTGATTTTGGAGACTTTGGTGTGGGGCAATGGTGACTTCCTTTTCTTGCTTAAAACCTACCCTTGTACCTGCTTGGATGATGACTATTTTCTATCTTATATTAAGAGACCTTTTGTCCTCCATGAATGGAAAATAATGGTGCTTGTATTAGATAAATTTTTCACCAATATAAATGGTTGAATGTCTCCTTTTCTTGTATATATTAGTAAGAATAAAACCAAGCTAATAATTTGCACTCTTTTGAAGTAGAAAAATCTGCACTTATACTTTTAATAAAACCCTAAGTGCACCTTAAATCCAAGATGATTTTTGATGGTGGTTTTATTATCCTTTCCTTGGAGGAATCTATCCTAATTCAATGGCTTCCTTTGGCCTCAATATGTTGTAAATTTTTGTGCATAAATAGTGTCTTTAGACACTTTGAGAAAATTTGGTTTTGTGCCCTTTTCAAGAACACACAAGCTAATATTTTGAGAGCAATAGAATAGTGCAAATAAACTTAATAATATTCCACATTTTAATGCACTAATAATTTCACCTTATCACTCCAATGAACTCTCAAAATAATGCACTTTAACAATTTACTACAACTAATCAAGAATAATCTGAAATGAACCTTCAGTAATTATTCTACAAATTCACTACAATCAATATTGTAGGACTTAGTCTTCTTTTGCTTTCCAAAGTAGATGATAGGTAGTTTATAGATAGTTGAAATATGAAATCTAATAAACTTCTAATGTTCAAATGAACCTTAAAAGAAACTTTTCTCTTTTTGCACTTTTGAATATTGTAATCCAATTTTATTTTTGCAACTTTTAATCTAAATTTAGGTGCTCTAATAAATCTAATAAGTAATCCAATCAATGAATCTACTTGCACCAAATGTTTCTTACCTTTTTGAAGGTTTTTTTAGCTATATTTTTGCTTCTATAGAGGATGTAGATCTTTGTGTCTAGGATCACCAAGTTGCTACTTCGACTAGAATCTTGCAACTCTTTATAGACTATCGCAAATAGCTCCTTCTTCACCAAATGATGATCTCAAACTTTATTTCACGAGCCTAGGATTTGGTGGTTGTTCTCATTTTGTATTCTCCTCCTTCTGCTATAGATTTGGATAAGTATTTTTCTTTGAAATGGTGCATGTTGGGCACTGAATTGCACCAATTTTTCACTTGATATTGTGGTTATCTATCTTCCTACTTTCTATATAGGCTTGCACCCGATAGCTGTAGCTCAAAACTCAACATTGGATGGACCAAAATAGGGGTTTTCGATCCAACCTCTAGAGTAGGTTGTTTCCTTGTAAACTTAGCAAGTTGTTGATACAATTATTCTAACTTAGGGTTTGGAGTTTAGGGTAATAGAATGTTAGGGTTAGAGAGATATAGATAATAGTAGACAGATAGGTTAATAACATTGCACTACCATAAAAAGCTCCCAAAAAACCATACTAAAGATGCATACTCATATCAACATTTATCTCAAATCAAATTGTTTCATATATTAAGTCACAACAGAGAAATGTTGTAGCAAGCAATTTCAATATCTAGGGAATGATAATCCAAATAATAGAATTCACCAAATACCTAGATTTCATAGAAATGTACTTCCTAACAACATAGAATGAACTCAAAAGCATATTTCAATTACTTATAATAGCTAGTAATCCAAAATTAGGTGCAAAATAACCATCAAAGTATTTACATAAATGCAACTAAATAATCTAAACCTTTGACATCAAGCATGAGAATATGAACTTGAGACGAAGATCAATGTATTGCTCCTTTCATTAGGTTTTCAAAAATATTTACAATGGCACAAGCAAACACGCTAGATCTAACCCTTAAAAATGAGGGTTCAACCTCTACTTATAGTTTTTCAAATTACAATAATCAAGAAAAAATACAAAATATCTTATTTTAACAGCATAGCAAAGATATTTAGCTAGAATTATCTCATTGTTCCATCCTCTAGGAATTTCGCTAAAAGAAAGTCCACCATTGCATCTCGAGGTCTCTGCAACTTGTTGATCGCTCAGTGGAACTAAAGTTCAGGCCATTAAATATCATGCATTTTCGTCGATCTTTATTGGGAGTGAATTACCACTATCGATCTGTAATTGCCTTTGGTTTGATCTTCTAGAAAACCTTCGACACTTTGTCTTCTAGTCAAATGCTATAATTCTGATGTAGCAATATCTCTTAAACAACCAAGATTTGGTAGCCTAACCTCCACCATTAATTCTCTTCATCGCATGATTCATATTCAATCTAGCATAAGCTAAACACCATTTTCCTTTAAAATTAATGACATCATCTCTCTTATAAGAAGCAACAAAATATCTAATCCGGATCTCCTATATCTGAACATCAAATCTGCTTCGAGATCTATCATACTCAGCATTATCTTCTTCAATTTGCATTAGAATATTGATGACGTCACCTCCTTCTTATAGATTTTGCAGATCTCATTTTGGTTAGAACAAGTGTATTATGTTATAATATCCAATTCAAGTCCAGAGCTAGTCACTATTGGCATTTTTGCCACATTATGTTGATTATTGATTATTCAGGCATAAGCTATTGAAATTTTAACTCCTCTACAGGTTTTGATGCAAAAAATGCATAAGTCCGAAGACTGTCACGAAATGGCAACAAAAAACAACATGGAGAGCCAAAGTTAAAAATCATCGCGATATCGTGACATGTTGCGGTATCGCGGGTCGGATGAGGAGAGAGAAAACAAATGCCATATTACTATATCTACCGCCTCACTCCATCCATTCCATTATTCCATCATTTATCATTTCCATTCCATGGTCAGTTCAGCCAAATACAAATTTACTTGAATTTTAAGTCATTCAGCAAGAGTTGTTGTAGTAGTCCGCCTAGATGTACCCCATCAGCCAGCTTTCTATTCTAAGTTTTCTTGACTTTGTTGCCCAATGGATTCAGCCCTGGGATTCGTGCATACAACAAAACTACATACCCCGCGAGCCACCAAGAATGTTGGAATTTTTACCACATTATGTTGATTATTAATTATTCAGGCATAAGCTATTGAAATTCTAACTCCTCTACAGGTTTTGATGCAAAAAATGCCTAAGTCCAAAGACTGTCACAAAATCATGACAAAAAACAGCATGGAGAGCCAAAGTTAAAAACCGTCGCGATATCACAACATGTTGCAGTATCGTGGGTCAGATGAGGAGAGAGAAAACAAACGCCAAGTCGTCGCGATATTGCGACGTGTCAAAAAATCGTGATCAGCACAGTCAATGGCAGCAGGGGGAAAAATCATCGTGATATCACGACACGTTGGATTTTTGTGATCAAAATGGTCAATGAAGGCTGAGCGACAAAGTTGTAGCGAAATTGTGACATGTCACATTTTTGTGACTTGCGATGGCCAGGGAGCATAACGTTAGAAACTATCATGAAATAATGACATAACTCAATTGAGGGTGATGGCAACAAACAGCGTAGCGATATCACGACGGAATAACGAGCAAGGCACACAAGGCAAAAGACGTCACAAAATCGTGACGCATCACGTTTTCGCGGCGTAGGTGGACAAAAAAGCTTAAGGCATGAATACGTCGTGATTTCATGACATTTGTGGGATGAAGCCAAGCAAAGCAAAGGATGTAGCGAAATCGCTACGTGTTGCGTGGTCGCGGTTCAGGTGGATGAAAAAGTTGAAGGCACGAATGGCGTCGCGATTTCATGACACATAAGACCAAGGCACGAAGCAGACATCGCAAAATCATGACAGGAAGTGGTAGCAGTGGAGAACGCAGAGAATTGTCGCAAAATCATGCATTGTCACATTTTTGCGGTCGAAGAGCAGCAAAGTCCAAGATAAAAGAACTTGTAGCGATTTCGTGACATGCTGAAGAAGAATGTCGCGTTTTCATGGGTTAGAAGCAGGACCGTACAAAATGCATGAAAGTGTAGCAAAATCATGTAGTGTCATGTTTTCATGATTTGAAGCAGCTAAAGAACAATATGGATGAAGAACTTCGTGAAATCGTGCATTGTCGCATTATCGTGGCAACAGAGCAGATAAAGAGCATCATTGTACGGACGTAGCAAAATCATGCAGCGTTGCATTTTTGCGATTCAGGGTTGCGAAGGAGATAAGGAAGTCGAATACGTCACGATTTTGCAACATGGTTGATTTTTGCGTCCGAAAGTAAGAGAAGCGTACGGAGCAGAAAGACGTCGCGATTTTGCGACCTGTTGCAATTTCGCACCAGAAAGCACTTCAAACGGTCTGACAATGTTTTGTGATTTTTGATGATTAAAAGTGCTCCAGAATTAAATGTGTTGCTACTTTTCAATGCGGTCAAGGTAGAAGAACGTGCCCAAGCTACCAGAATTAAAGATATCCATTTTTTTGAAGCTGTTGTTCGTGGTTTCTAACGGTTCAAGCGTATTTCAAGAATGACTATTTAATGAAGACGACCGCCAATTCCTTATTGCATTTAATTTCTGGTTTCTCCAAGGCTGTTTAAGGATATCATTTCCTTGTTTTCGTTGCATAATTTGTAGATCTCGAGGAGGTCTGTTTCATATTTTTAATGTTGCAAAGAGGCAAGACCTCTATATAAATCAATGTAAATCTCAAGAACAAGGATCGGGAGTTTGAGAGACATTTTCCGGAAACATTCAAGTTTTTGCGTAAATAAGAAATATTTGGCCTCTAATTTTGCAAGCGTATTTATGTGTAATGATTTCCTTCTATTTCCATGTATTTCCTGTTAAGCTCGTCTTTCCAATCTGCTGTTAGATTCAAATTTTGCATTTGGGTTTGAATATTGCTTAGAAGAAAGTGAGTTCTGGAATGCCATACTGGAGGTTATTTGCACAAGGTCATAAGTGGATTATGCTGTGTTCTGAAATTATATGTTGTTATACACTTGAATTTTAATTCTTGCTGAGTTCTTTTCCCGATCTAACAAATTTGGCCTATGGCTATATTTCCCATTTCTTTCCATGTTTTTCCTATTTCTTTCTACACATTTATAATTCCTTTCTATCAACTTTAATCTGAAATTAACTTAGTTTTAGTAAGGGAACCAGCCCTCTCTGGAGATTGGTCTGGGAGACATCTCTTTCTCCTAGCCTTTCAATGTTGGCCAGGTCTAGGGTGCATAGTTTTATAAAATCCTTTCCTGTGGCAAATTCGTGACCAACAGTCACATAAATCTTCTATCACAAATCCAAACTTTCATTACTTTTTTGTCTTGTCTTGTCTTCATTATAGAAAGGAAACACATGTTCATTCTCAAAAATTCCATTCTACACTTTTCCACCACTGACGTCATCATCTCCTTGAAACTTTTATAGATTTGAGGGTAGCGCTAATTCGGAGTCAAAAACAAAATAATCTTCCTAGAAATACCATTTCACACTTTTTTGCCACTGATGTTATCTCTTATGAACTTTTGTGGATTTGAGATCTTCCATCATTCCGGAGTCGGAGGGAAATCACCTAGAATCGCTTCAAACATGAAAAATTCACTAACTTTTGAGCAGATTCATATCTTCTGACTCGGTTGTGCTTCAAAGTGTACTACAAGGTTCACGGAATGATGATTCTATCTCTTAGTCAAAATTATACAAAATTTTACTAAGTATGTGGCCATTTTGAGCCTACATTCCTGGTGCCTCCCGGGTGGATTTTGTTGCAAATCCAAATGAATCCAGAGTCTTATCCATTGGGCCTTAGGAGTCAAAAATAATACTTATCTTTGAAGATATGTTTTAATGAATAATTTCCATACAAATACTACCCTCTGAAAACTCAAATTCTGTCTAGAGGGTAAAGGTTCATATGGAAACCATGCCAAAAACATCATAGAACTCACCTGTTCAATTAGATATTGTGTCCATAATATTAGTATGACTACTACCTTCAAAAACTATACACAACTCTACCTCCTTTATAAGGCTTTATTTCAAATAATACCTTCACATGAAATATACTGCATTGTAGGCTTCATGCCTTTATTGCTTATTTCTAACAATTTTCAGAGTAAAAACAGAAATACAAAACTAATATATAGAAATACAAAACTTATGTATATATACAAATAGAAATGAAATGACTTAAGCGTGAGCCCCTCCTGGACCTGTAACTGCTCAATCTTATTATCATTCTTCTATAGCCTCTTCATCCTCATCTTCTTCTTCTTCTTCTCTATGTTCTTTTGGAGCATGTACTCTCTGATTATCCTCACTAGAGGTGTCTCCAAACAACTAGACCATTGATTCCAAATACTGAAGAGCCTATTTCCAGGCTTCCCCAGAGGGATTTGATGTCTCTTTAATAAACATATTGTAGTTTCCCAACATCCTCATAATTAGCAGCATTCCCTCTGGTCAATAGATCTTCCATGAGATATCGTAAGCGGGTTTAATCCATAATTAGTTTGGTAGCTTGTTCTTGGGATAGTGGCTCCTCCAATGAATCAATTCTAGCCTCATCATAAGAGTTATCCTTGATGCTTTTTTGGGATTCTTCCATAGATAACAAGTTGTGATCCTCCTTCCAGAGTCGTTTGAAACCAATGTAAACCATTTCCTCATTTATTTCAATGATGTTTTTAATTCCCCTATCCATCCTGTCAAACAAAAACCAAGCTCTTTGAATTTTCCTATGTTTCTTCACCACTATTTTGGTAGCTATCCTGGACAGATTCCATTACTTATTGGAAATTGGTTTAGCAGCATCATTGATCCTATTACCAAACAACCTATACATTTGTTCCATCGGAATCACCATAGGTTGTAACTCTCCAGTTATTTGATAAAAATTCTTTTGAATGGTGGAGAGCATTTGGTTGGCATCTTTCAGATAATCAATTATGAGTTGGAGACTTGAACATTTTTCTTGAACTTTAGAAAGCAACTCCTGCTTTATTCTTTTCAAATCATCTTTGGAAAAACCTGAGGACTTGGATTTCTCAATCTGAAGTTGATGCTTTAAATTTTGAATTTCTTTTTCCTAATCCTCATTCAGCTTCTTTTGTTCTTCTAACCGGTCTTTCAACTCATTAGCCTTTTGAAACTTTTCCTACCAACCATTATCCTCTTTTCTCAGAGCTTTCTCTACTTCTTTTTTATCATTGAGGTTCTTCTTAAGCTTTTCAACTTGTTGTTTCAGCTTATCTACCTTCTCCTTGGCTATATCAACTTTCACACAAAAGGTATCTAAGTGAGCCTTGGCTATCCCCAACTCATCCTCAGTAGGAATATTGTCAACATATTCTATGATCTCCTCTGCTCTATAATCTTGAGCAGTCATTTCATTTTTAGGTTTGCTCACTTGTAGAATCATAGACCTTGAGACCCTTTGCCTAGTGATAAGGTTAACATACATACTTTTTCTTGTCACAACCATCCTATTGGAAGGCCTGGTAAGTTTCTCTACCCAATAGTCATTTATGCTCTAAGTGGTTGCCTATTATTTTAATACAGTAATAGATTTTACAAAATCAATAGCCAAAGGAGATAATGGCATCAAAAACATAAGGGTTGACTAAATTTCTATTGGTGGGGGTTAAGATATATTGATAGCAACCTCTATTACAATGGTAGATTCTATGACTATCATTGTTGTTGATACAGGTAAATTTAGATAAATAGGTACATAATTGATAGTAGAAGATATGGATGAACTCGGAACATAGTGCTCCATTTATGGTGGTAATGAAAGATATGAGGGTGCAATAATGGTGGATATTGAAGTGGATATCTCAAAAGTGGAAGGTAGGTTTTGAGGAGGCTGTGACACAACATAACTGACTTGTACATCCATAGCTACTGATGAGACAAGGGAAGAACTCTAAGGTGGAGGAGGTATATTTGCTACATCTTCTTGACTCAAAAGGGAGGGAAATTCTTTTGGGGATTCATGGAGATGAAAAGGAGAAGAGCGATTAGAAACCATACCTTCACCTACAGATGTAGGGTGTTCTTGTTTATCTTGTATCTCCAATTGTTGCTCTTGTTCAACTAACCCTTTTGTTGTAAAAACAACTACCTGTAGACACCAAAACAGCAACAATCTAATTATGTGACAACAAACACTGATCACATTAACACACACAGCCCCCAGGGTAGCCCCCAGAGGTTAAACAGTGGTTCTAACCACTTACACAGCAGTTTTGCAAGTCAAAAATTAGTTTGGCACCTTTTAGACACTTTATTTCTTATTCGTCCCACCCAGGGACGAGTGCGAATGTGTACTCGTCCTACCCAAGGACGAGTATGGATTTGTACTCGTTTCACCTAGGGACGATTATTAGCGCTCGCTCCGGGGTGGGACGAATGCCAGGTTTGACCAGCAAAAAGTCAGACCTCAGCGCATGACAACTCAGAACTACCACTCAGCTTTTCATGCATGACATAGGAGTGCAAGTGAGTTTTCTAAAACACACAAAGACATGCACAGAGGCAGTTAAGAAGCCCTTGATCAAGAAGAAGTCTTCTCTTCACAAAAAAAAGCATTCATGCAAAGAAACACTTTTGCATGTTAATTTAAAGAGACCCCTTGGGTCTATAAAATGGTGAGTTTCCTCACCCAAAATATACAGAGAAGGAGCATTTTGAGCGACGAAGTGCTGCTAGTTCACTTATCGGCGATTTGTGCTTTCATAATCATGGTATTTCTTTTAGTTTCATGTTTATGCTTTTGTCAAGTTTTTCATTTCATTTAGATTCATTTCAACCATCGTTAGATTCATCTTTTATGTTTCATACACGAGTGCTACCGACTTTCTTGTTTGTTTCTTTGAGTGCAGAGTTGCAGCATTAGAGGAGCGGCGAGGAGTCTACCTTACCAACGCAAGCGGTGGCAACATTTGGCCCGCCCATTCCAAACGTGGGCATGCGGAAGGAGGAAGACTAAGTCACAAATTGTAACAAAAACCAATTTCTTGCAGACTGTTAATCGTCTCTGCAAGGGACGATTTCTGTTCTGGAAATCGTCTCACCCTGGGACGATTGTAAAATCGTCTCTACGAGGGATGATTTCTGTTCTGACAATCGTCTCACCCTGGGACGATTGTAAAATCGTCTCTGCAAGGGATGATTTTTGTTCTGTTAATCGTCTCACCAAGGGATGATTTTCTGTCTGCAACTTTTCAGAGCAAAATTTCAGAGGCAACTGGAGCAGGCAGAGAAGAGGTAGGGATTTTCATCATCTCTGTTGAAATTTTCCGTTTCTGTTTCTGTTTCTTTGACTATTTTCATTTTAGCTTGCATTGCTTAGGAAAATTCATTCATGCATGTTTCATTTTCGTTGGATAAAATGAACCTCACACACTCCACGAAACAATTTTAAACCAAGGAGCTGGTCGTAAGACCCCAACCCTTGATCAAGACCATTGGTGGATTTAATCACCACCTTGGCTTGATTTGCATACATTTCCTGATTTTCAACTGTTTTTAGGCGTAAATCCTGATGAAGACAGACCGAGCATAGCTGGGGTGATTCCCATGCGTGCGAGGATAAGTTTTCTATGGTAGGTGCCATTAACAGGACAATCCCCCTTCCGTACCGCCTACGTACCACATACCTTCTGCTCTCACGTACCTATAGTCTCCCTCTCGTAAGGGTGGGTATATAGAGAGGTTGGTATATCGGCCTGGTTGGTATATTGAAGGGGCGACCTTTTGGGAGTTATAAGAGCCTACATAATGCATTTAAACGTTCTACAAAACCTACAAAAACAAAAACAAAACACCAAAATGCACTAAACCAGTCTAGGGCACACCAAGAATCCTTAAAAGAGATAATCACGATTTTGTGAATGTGTGTGTTTAATTTTGTTTAGTGTAGACAAAAAAAAATCATTAAAAACAAAGATAAAAAAATCTACGCATTTTGTCATTTTCTCTAAAAAGCTCCAAGGATTTCCGTAATCGCTTGGTCACTCCAAAATGCCCCAAAGGTGTCCATGAACCCTTTGGTCAACCCAAAAGCACCCCAAATGTGCCCATAAGTGATGCAGGACCATCCAACAAAATATGGGAAATCTTACATTTTTCCCTAAATTTTAGTGCATCTTGTCGGGGCCATAACTTCTCAACCGTAGCTCCGATTGACTTGAAATTTTACAGGGAGTTAGTTGGGAGAGTTTTCGGGGCCAAATTCCATTTTTCCCTAGAATTCTATTTGCCCAAAAAAGTCAGTTTTCGGGGCCAAATTCCATCATCTAGTGCCCCGAAATTAGGTTTTAAAATTGGGCATGCAATTCTATGCACTTTTTGAGCTGTTCGAATGTCAATATCTCCTAATGTATTTAGATCTAGGGCTTGAAACTTCATTTTTGTCTTATCTACTATAATAGGGATGCACACGCCAATTTTGGGCCCCATCTAACTCATTTCAATTTTTAAGGTTTTTAGAGACATCGTCATGGTGCTCACCCATAGCCAAGCCCAATCACGGGCGGATGCTATGGGGAATATCCAAGGAAGAACAAGTCATCTCCATTACAATCCCAAGGATTTGGTCATACCACCTTGGCGACCTAACACACAAGGCAGTCCCCTCCACACCTTAAAGGAAAGGGACTATAGGGGCACCTCTTCTAAGGGCACTCCTGTTCAGAAAAGCACTCAGCACATACCCTTCCATGAGGGGTACAGTCATAGGATAGATCCCTTAGATGCTCGCTATGAGCGGTCACTGTGCGATGAAGCGCTAGGTCAACATAGGGTTCGACGGGAGGAACCAATTGATTACACTATCCTTCCTTCACCCCCTCTAGTTGTCAGGACTACAAGGACAAATCCAGAGCACAAGGCACTTCGGGTAGGGTGAGCTAGCTCCATCCATCCCTTTCTCACTTATGAAAGAGAGCATGAGGAAAACCCTTACCTTCCTCAAAAACAATACACATCGTGGGAGCAACACGCCTCCGCACCTGCTATCTATCAGGACCACTCACTTAGGCCAAAGCCCCAAGGGAATGCCGCTATCTCCAACAAAGGGAGGTAACCTATAGAGATCTTGGATCACTATGATCGAAAATATCTAGGAGAGGC
>JAQPPZ010011087.1:0-47410 GCA_028583015.1 Wollemia nobilis | reverse complement strand
CATATATTGGGATCCTAAAAATGATAAGCATAGTGAAAAGGGTAAATTTGAACCTAAATGGATTAGGCCATACCAGATAGCCCATATTATAGGGCATAATACTTATAAGTTGCAAAATTTGCAAGGAGAAATAATGGCTATCCCTATTAATTGCCAACACCTCAAAATGTACAATCCCTATTGAAGGTGAAAAATAAATATATAAAAAAATTTGGAAAAACAAAAAACCCAAAATAACAGAGTAATGTATTTTGTTATTTTGTATACTAGATAAGCTTTTATTTTGTTGTTAGAATAATTCTGAGTTTGTTGTACACATGGTATTCTTAGTTTGATGAGTATACATTACTGTTTATTCCACCAAAAACAATAAGAAAAAAGGAGATTTATTTTAGACTCTAATGAGATTTACAGTTTTTCAAATATGAGTGTTTATGCAATAGTTATTTGATATGAGATAAAATAGGATGAAAACAAAGTTGATTGAAACATCATGTCAAAGCCTCACATTACAAATGATACTTAAGGTGAATTCAAAGGTCCAAATAACTGAGTTATCTTTGAGAGGGTGGTTAAGCTGAAAATCATTACACTCATCCTTTATAGCCAAAAACTAATCCTCAACTCAGGCATACTCATTGCACAATTTTCTTATATCAAATACTTCTCTAATAAGAAAGAAAATTACAATAAAGTAAAATTGAGTCACTACCTGAGATATATTGGAAAACCTCTATCGGGGTTATAGACACTTGACTAGTAGTAGGGTAAAACCAGATAGGATTAGAAGCAATTCCACCGAGGCTATAGACACCTGACTGGCAATGGAGCCCTGTAGAATGGTGAAAATATTTAAGAGTGAAATCACATATTAGGCTTAACTATTTTGCTCAAATATGGCAAAGTTTTGAAAGACTTAGAAATTAAAATCAATGCACAAACACACACATAGGCCTAAACATGATGGAACAACTAAATTTGACAAATTTTTGTATAATCATATCTTATGACTTAGCTAGAACAAGCATTACAATATATCTAAAAAAAACTCATATGTTTTTAAAATTTTGATCCTAGTTTCCAAAGTGAATAAGATGAATTATAGTTTTTCAATACTCTATTACTTTGATTTCCTATTGTTGGTACAATTTTTCATTTTAAAAATTGTTATGTTTTGTTTTTCAAGTTTTGTTCACCAATATTGATGCTTAGAATATTTGTCCAAATTACGATAAAACCAGGAGATTATGTAGTTCTCAAGTGCCTCATATTTTCAGCACATTGTCCCAGTCAAAGCCTATGTTGGAGCCAAATTTGACTCAACATCTGAAACCCCCAATTTTAAATTTTTGGGAAGTTGATTTCCATTTGTTTGAAATTTTAAAATCAAACTTAGCCTTTTGAGCTTATGACCGTTATCTCATCATTTAAAAAGTCATTAAGGCCAAATCATTTGAGTGCCCGATACCATAGTAAAATCATAGAATATCCGATGTTTAAGGTAGGGTCATGGTGATCATAATATTTGGACTTAAGTAAAATTTTAAATCATTAAATTCCTAAGGTATTAAAAGGATTTAATCAAGGGCCATGGTCTAAAAACCTGAAAATCTATGTCCGAAACATAAGGTTTGAACAAAGGTCCTAATTAAAACCATAGGGGTATGCGCCCCGTTGTGTTAAAAATCGAGCACCTTAAAACATATCTAAGGGTGATGCATCATCAAAGGAAAATCCAATGGATGCGCTTGATTTGATTAAACAACTCTTTAAAATGATGTGGTCAAAGGAATTAAAGTCTAAAAGTTTTGAAAGAAAAATTAATCAAAACATTAAGGGTATGCATCCCCTTAAATTAAACATAGAGCTAATTGGACGAATCCAACGATAGCGCTTGATAAAAATCTGATCAAACAACAACGCTCTCATAAAAAGGTGCATCAAAAAGGTAAACGATCATAATATTAATTAAAAATGCTAAATAATATTATCAAAGGTCTAATGCATCAGATAATTATCCCCCCTTTCAGCTTAATCAAAGGTCAAAATCAAGTCCCTCTTGGTAACTAGCCCCGTAGGTTGAAATGAATCAACGACCGCGCCAACATTGATCGAGATCCAACGACTGCCTTGAAGTCAAAACCTAAACGATGGAATGGTAAGGATATCAGGTAAACATGAAGGTAAAGTTAAGATTAATCATGCATTAGTGAGGGTATAATATGTTACTAATTACCCCCTTTCGGTTTCAACCGAGATTAATCAAATACAATAATGCATCCCTTTCGGTTATTGAATGTGCATATTGCAGGATATACAATGGTAGCACCTCATCAAAGAGAAATCGGACGGATGCACCCGACTTAAGAAAACACCTTGATATAAATTTTGAAGGTTTGAGTACCATGGTCACAAATATCTGACAGTTGCGCTTGATCAAAAAATTGATCCTACGATGCACGTTCATCATGAATCATAAAGACTTGAGGGTATGCATCCCCATTCATTAAAAGTCGAGCACATCGATCTAAAACTAAGGGTATGTGCCCCCTTATTAAAGTTCTAGCACATTTGAGTCAGATATAAGGCTATGCTTTTTCTACTTTATTCGAACGATGCCGTTTTAAAAAGCCAATCGATAAATAAGTCAATCGGGTCAAAGAAAATATTATAAAAAGACTTAAGCCATTGTATCCTAACATAAGTTTCAAGATTTAATTTAGAAACATGCACTTCCCCCGACCATGCAAATTTGATTGCAGCGCTCTATTAAAGACATGATCTGATGGATACGTTTCCTTCAACAATTCATTTCATCTGAAAGCCTAAGTTTTATATCGATTACTTTGATTAAATGATAAAAATTCTTAAGAGATCTACGGTAGTGATTAAGTTTTAAATCGATGGTTGCATTCATTTTAAATGGCTAACCCCATAGGTGGAAATGAATCGATGATAGTGAAGGTTCACACCAAGATCTAACAACCTTGATTGGATCTAAGTAAAATCAATGAGAAAAAATCACGCAAGATCTAATGGTAGCGCTAGATCAAGCTCAAATATCAACATATGTGAAAGCCCTTGTCAAGATCTAACGGTGGTGAATGAGTCAAAGTCAAACAAAGGGATGAAATAAAACAAATATGATGGTCATGCTTCATCCAAAGAATATCAATGGGCATGATTAACCTCAAGAACATAAATACCCTCATGCAGATCAACGGTCGTAGTACGTTTCAATACAATCTAATGGTTGAGGTTCCTTCAATAAAATAAGCCATGTATGAAGAAGATCGATGGACGTGTTTAAATCAATTTGTAAATCCAACGAACATAATGTAATCAAGGCAATCGAAGAATCGAGGAGTTCAAAATGCTGAATCAAATCAATGGTTGTGTCATGTCCCGATAAGATCAACGACATCTATTACTCCAAATTTGTGAAGATATAAACAGGCCTAAATAATGATCAATGGTTGCATTCCTCCCCGGGCATATCCAATGGTAGATGTTAACCCTGAACCACAAAGGATAAAGCAGATCAACGGTCGTGACATATTATTCAATGGTAAAATGGTTAAAGTTCTCCTAAAAGCATGAGTTGTACACTATGGAGATCAATGGATGCGGTTGATCCTTTATAATATCCAAGGCTGTGATGGAACAAAGTTTGATCCAATAGATACGCTCGATCACGATTATTCAAGGAACCTTAGGATATCCAATATGATGACAAGCACTCACATCAAGAACCAAATATTATGGGGATTCCCAGGATGATTGTTGCCCAATTAAAAGTGTAATCAATCCCTAGAATTTAATTATCATCCAGGGCCAAGGTGGCATGATGTTCAAAACAAAGGCCATCCCTATCACACTTCCACGTAAAAGAAGAAGAAACTTCAACGACCAATAGCGAAACTTTAAATGATTGCAAGTACACAAACCAAAGAACCTAGGGACACATAGGATGACGGGCACTACTCGCCATCAAAGCCCAACTTCGAAAGAAATGTGTTAGCAAAATTCCTTCGGAAAATTTTAAAAAGTAGTTGGTAACGCAATATTAATGACAAAAATGTGAAAATAACGAACTCATTTCACCACCCAGTATTTGAGCTCACAAAATTAGTCAATTTTACCACCCTGGTAATCGAAGAGCAGAAATTGATATGCAAGAGGTACAGAGGGAGGAAGAGTTTTGAGATTTTATTTTTCAAAGAAACTAGACTCACTACCATGAGCACAAGCATCATGGGGAAATGCTTTTGCTCCCGAAGACACTAGATAAGCAGTAAAATTCATTACAGACCGGTCACCATACTCTGAGATTTTTTGACCTCCTATACCTGGTAGCACAATGTATGAATTTGCCCAAAAGTATGGAGCTGATAAGAAATCTACTCCAACACAAAAGTACAAGATCGACAATGCATGTATCAAGAGTTTTGCTTGTGTGATGGAGAATGATAACAAAACTCCATGGATAATGGCTGACCTATTTCATAAAACCTGGAGGTTACAATACAAGTGTTTCCCCAGAAGTAACAGATGGAACAGTAACCTCAAGAAATTGATATTTCTAAAGTTTTACTTCTCCTTGAATTTAATTGCATGGTTACCAGTGGCATATGAGGAAGGGACCATAAATTTTTGAGATAATAAGGACCGATCGGTGTTCAGCGTCAAAGTCGAGCACATCAGGCAAGTTTTCAATTTGACAGAGTCTACCACATTTTTAATAAAATGGATAATTGAACATCAATATCGAATGTTCACAGGATTAGAAGTTTTTAAATCTTTGTTTGATACAAATGAGAAAATAGTTGATCAATTCCCAATTAGAAAAACTGCTTTTAGACCATGGGTCCAAGACTTTTGTGATATGATAAACATAGTCTTATAGGTACAGGATCTCAGTGTGGTGAGAATTTTTTTTTTGTATTTAGTAGCATAGAGCAATCGAGCGCATAATATCCCAATTTATGCATGGGAATTAGAATTGAGTAACCAAATACATGAGAAAATGGTAGAATTTAAAAAATGTCATTTTTGAACAAAGGCAAGAGATGCCTTGTTTTTCTCAATATTCATTTTTCATCCACCTGATAGTGGGACAATTGGGAGAAAAAACCCAAAAAAGAGTAGAAGTTGTTAAGATTCCTTATGTCTAGACCAATTTTTGGAGAATACATGAAGGATGGACTCACATGGGCTAGTTCTGTGACCATTTTATGGTAGAGATTTATTGGACTTTAACCGGTGAGCTCCCTGAGAGGCTAGGGCTAGGAGTAAGGGTTTTTATCAAAGAAAATGAGATTGGGGATTTATTTTTCTCAGATGGGTTCACCTATATCAGGCTCTATAGGGTCAAAATTCTCCCTAAGTTGTTGCCAATGTATTGTCCATTGTCCCTGGAAGCTCTCGATTTATGCAGGCAGGTGGTTGAAGAAGCTAAGATGAGACTAGTAAAGAAACATGGTAAAGTCCCCTGGCTCAACGTTCCCTATCACTTTGGAGACTATATATTTTTTGGCTACCTTGCACTACTCAATGGAATGTTTGATTTAGACACTATGGATTTTGACAAGATAACTTGGAGGTTTTATGACCCGAAAGGAATATACATTAGAATGATGGAAAAGAGAGAATATGCTCGTATACATCATCGTAAAGATGCTTATGAAGAAATATTATTGGAAGCTATGGAAAAAGGAATAAATTTATAGGTTGTATGGGATGATTTCCCTCATAAGGATATAGGTAGCACACAGGTTCATTAAGCCTATGATTACCCTACATAATTGAGAAGGCTTAGAGAAATTTCAGTAGAATCTATAGCACCTATTATACCAGGATCTGCTCAAGCAATCAAGGAAGACCCTTTATTGGAGCTAATAGAAGAACAGGGTATTGATCAAATGGAGGTCACTTTTAATACTGCAGATATAGTAGAGCAATAGGTCAGGCCTCCTGGAGATGATCATATCAGAATAGAAGTAGCACCAAGCACTTTCCAAAAGGTTTCCAAAAACCCAAGCGCAGCTAAAGGGAAAGAAATTATGACCACACTTGTTTAGAAGTCCTCACTCCCAAAACAAGCTATAATTCCCATTTATAATAGAGTATTAGTTGTAACAAGTGTGAAGAAATTGCCACCCATGGCTATTCTTACCTCTCTAAAAATAAAAGGATAGGAGGTTAAAATTCCATCAGTAATACGAATGAATATGAGAAGGACAGGTGGATTTGGGGGTCTCTTCTAAAGTCACCAAGTGAAGAATAAAATAGATATAACCACTGTAGAAAAGAGGAAGCCTAAATTGTCTTTACCTTCTACAAAGTTCTTGTTGGAGAGGATAGATGAGCAAACTAATTTTACTGCTGCAAATGAACAGGAATTACAGGTAGTGTTACAAATAGGAAATGTAGGAGAAAAAGTTACAAATGAACCACAATTAGAAACATTTGTGTCAGATATAACAGAAGTAGATATTCCTATCCTACAAGACCCACTTGTCTTCATAGTCGATGAGGATATGGGGGGCTCATCAGTACTAGGGAAAGAAGGAAAAATGGTCAAAGTTGTCAAGGCAATGCAAAATCAAACCATGGACCAACTAGTTGAGAAAATTGTAGAGTTAAGAAATCAATTGAAAAGAGAAGAGAAGGAAAAAGTTGAAATGAAAGCATTAATAAATAAACAACAGGAAAAATTGGCATAAAAGGATACTCCAAAGGCACAGCCCCCTTCGGTGGTAAGGATTTCGAATCATGCCTATTATTTGAATACAATGAAGAAGGAAATGTCAATAAAAATACGGGCTCATGTCAGAGGGCTCACCGAGATGTTTAGGCAGATTAGGGTTATTCAAATAACTGATCAAGAAATACAGGCATTGATACAGGAGAAGGAAGAAGACTTTGAAGTCATTCGTCCTACACTTTTATTCAATGGGAGATAATTTTGAAGAGTTGTAGAACCAAGAGATAATAACAAATAATGGCAATCAAATCCAGTTCAATATCGAATTCCTAAAAGTGGCCATATTTGGGACAAACCAGGAAAGGTGGATCAGTTTTGTTACTGAAATGGATAATCTGATAGAATATGCGATAGAAAAAATGGCAGATATTGGTTTGTCCTTAGACCAATTATTGGAAGCCCCTAGTGTAGAAGAGCTACTCGGGCATATAGTAGAAATATTTAATTGTGAATCAGATGATGAGTCAGAAATGACTAGACAATTGACCTTTTTGGTAAATACCGCAAAAATGTTGCTTTTCCAATATGAGAGAAACAAGCCCATTCTTGCCATACAAAAAAATAGAATTTTGCAAGAAATGAACATGCTAAGGTTTGCTGCAACCTTTGACACAGAAGTTTGGAGACTAAACAAATAAAGTGGCTACAACAATGTCAAAAAGGAAAAAAAATTGAAGCATATAGTCAACAACTGGAAATAAGCTCAACTCTTCCAAATAAACAAGGACCTATACCAACATAAAAAGTCTTCGAGATAGCAGAAGAGTCAAGTGCTCAAAAGGGGATAGTTCAAGAGGAAGTAGTGGAAGAAAAAATGGACTCTCCAAACACCACCATCACTGGTTGAAATAAGCTACAGTTTGAAAAGGTCAAAGGAAACCATACATCATAAACAAAAATATAGTGGAAGCCAGTTGTACCAGTTTTGAAGATCAACTCAGAATAGGACAAGTGTAAGGCTAAAACTAAAATCAGAATAACAGATTCAAGAACCAAAGGCTATAAGAAGAAATAGCTATGTTCAGAATCATCATTAAGCAATTAGAGAATAACATTTTTGTTAATAGGTATACTTGAGTGCCCTGTTAGTTGTGTTGTTGTATCTTATTTTATGTCTATTTTCTTAGTCATTTCTTATTCTTCCCCTTGCCCTACAGGATTTTGACAAAAAAGTGTTCAAGAAGCTGAGATTATTTCCTGTCCTATTGAACCTAATATTTAGAGACTCTGTTGTTACCAGATTGGAACAAGGAGAGTAGGAGAGACCTGTTACATTATTTGAATAGAGTCTTCTTCATTGTATTGATGCATTTCATGGAAAATCATAGTTAAATGGCATTCCACCAATTTTGCATGTAATTTGATTTTAAATCAATACAATTATGGGTTTCATTCTTGTTAAATTTATGTCTTGGTATTGTGTGTTACTACGTAATGGGTTACATTATTTGAATGTATTACGTACATTTATGTCATTGGCCAACTTTTATGTTTATTATGATATTCAAATGGAAATGATAGTGCCAATTTTCTCTCAATACCGTTCTTTCTTTTTGTGTTATCAACGTTGTTAAATTGCTATAACAGCCCAATGAATCTAGGCATCGGTCCACATAAGGCATAATTAATGGTTATTTTCTTGCTTGGTCATTTTCAATACATATAGTATTATATTAATCTAGAGCGTGTAATCAAGGTTTTTATCATAAAATTACCGCTAGGGTTTCCTTACCCATTATGTAGTTTTCGTTTAGCAATATTCATGTTTATCAGAACAAAGAGGAAGGTTGACCAGAGCTTGTAATAGCTTGTTGGTTTCAAATGGATTTTTGCAGTGTGACAATCGAATCCTATGGATGCAAGAATCGGATACAACAGACTCTAAAGCCTATGAACCTAAGAGCTAACCATTCTTGTATAAAAAATAAAAATGAGACTTACATTGGAGCCAAACCTCCTAAACCATGTGCTTGTGTTGGCTATCCAAATTAGCCAAACATTGGATTTGGTCACCAACCTACCCAATCCTCGCATCCTTAGTAGCCATGCCATTGTGCCACTGAATCCCTACCTCCTTGATATTAATATTATCCAAGAAGTCTACCATTGTACTCAAATATGTACCCATATAAGTCGGGATCACATCATCCAATTCACTCCATAGTTGTTTAATTTGGATGACAAAAATTATTGGCTTTAAGCTAGATTATCTCAAGTTCCAATATTCTAGATCTTGAGTAGACTCCAATATAAGAGCAATAAATATATTAAATGACCAAAATAATTAATAGTAACATTATAAAATAACAAAATATGAATATGCGAAGGTCCAAAGTTCAAATCTCGAGCCTCGTTGGACTGAACGCTTATCCTTTTATTGGTGCTTTTAGCGGTGTAAAAGGTTTAAAATGATTGTGGCATGGTGGTTATAGGGGCGGACTACACAAAAATCTATGTGGTGGCTTCTGGGGCAGACATCATAGAATATTGTGAAGGCCATAAAAGTTGGACAACCTACTCGGATTTGTGGTGGCTACCGATTCCACCATGCAAATTAAAAAAAATATGAAGATAAATGACCAATGTCATTCATGTAATAACATGAAAAAAACTTACAATAAAATTGTTCGCAATATGCATACAAGATTCAATATTATATATCTTCCATTTTTGTTACATTGTAAATACATTTTATGGAGATTTGTCTCCATTATATAGCCTTAGAAAGGTGACTCTTCAATACTTGACTATTGCACTCCTCATATATCCGGGAGTTGCAACCTTTCCTATTCCATACATAATATAAACCTCACATTTCCTTTAGGTTTCTCATCTCACAACTTGTATACACGACTCTTGAATCTCTACTTACTTGCACACTTCTACATGACACTTTACATGCACACCTAATACATGACACTTGCACACTTTCTCACATTACACACTTGCACACATAATTAAATGACACTTGTGCATATCCTACACATAGACACTTATATAAAGGGAAAATATAAGTCACACTTCTAAGCTATAGAATAAAACCCTATTCTAATATTAGCATTGTACCATAGGTACCATGGAGGTACATTAGCATGTAAAAAATAATGTGATATTATCCAACAAGAATACTCAACCTCCACATCTCCAAAGAAAAGTTTCTCATGCAATCTAGAGCTCCTATCAAGATTTTAGAATTTAATTCTAGGATTATCCTCCTATGACCTTGTCTTACAGCCTAGAGAGAAACAAATTTGATAGTTGGCTTATGCTTCAATTTGTGTTCCCAATAGAGCATTGTCCTAACATGATTCCTCTAGACCACTCCAATGCCAATTTTTCTTGGATTACCTTTTATAGCCCCATTAGTATTTATTTTAATCTATCATTCCAAGGGTGCCTTCCAATTGGATTTTTCTTGCCTCTCCTACATTTCGGCTTCCTCCTCCATCATTTCTATATCATCTTGAGTTTCCTATTTAGCATATACTTCCACACTTTCTATGACTTTGCTCCAAATGACCTACCAAACACCATCTAAGGAGAAGTTTTTTTTGAAAATTTTGTCATATCTCTTTGGCCATATTTACCACCAGATAACATTTAATCTAAGCTTCCACTTGATACAAAGAGCTTTAGATTTAAAATTTCCCCTCTTCTATATTTTTCAAATATTAATCTAGTTTAGATCAATATTAGCTTAGATTTTATAAGCTAAGAACCATATCTCCCAAATTTGGTGCATCAACATGCACTAAAACATCAGGTGATTAGATGTTTTCTTGTTGTAGAATAACACACATCGTGATTGTCCAATGATTTTCTTATGTCATAGATTATAAAAGGTAAGAATTCCATTTAAACTAGCCCTTGGAATAGCAAATATTTATCCAATACATGACTTGATATGCATGAGGAGGGTTAGGAAGGATTGATTCACATCCATCCTTCACCATGTAAACTCTAAGGCTCCTATAGCCCCAAGCTAATTCATCCTCATCATTCCTACTTATGAGAAAATGTTTTACCAGGATTTTAGTCATGATGGTTTCCAATTTTGGAGGGATTGGAATTGGCCACTTGACCAACTTCTTGAGTTGTTTAAACGTATAGTACCCAAGCTGGCTAGTATTAAAATAAATTTCAATGTCTATCCAATCCCTACTTTCCACAACTATTTTTACTGGTTATAATTTTGAGAATTTAACAATGATAGGTGGGTGTTTATCCCATAAATCTATCCAAAATCATGCCTTCGCCCCTCTCTCCAATTTTTAAAATAATACATCTTTGACCACCTAAGATCCTATCTTTAATGTCTGCCACACTAGGGACCCATTGTCATACAAAGAGAAATCACTCCCATCATTTGAGTTCACCTTATCCCAAATATTTACTAGTTAAAACTCTACTGAATAAAGAAGTTTGCTAGGATATCCACCTCTAGTAAATCTTTCTAGTTGTACCTATCTGGAAATCATATACCTAAGCTATTGTACCAATTGATAAAGATTTAAAGCATAAAATCACATGAGATACAAATTTGACAATAAATAAGGATTTCTTTGTATTAAATTGATGCCAATTGATTACAATTTTGCCCCTCTTAGGGATACCAAATTTGTGATACAATCAATACAATGAATGATGCCCCTCAATGGGCTTTGGTATAATTTGTAGGCTCTCTAAAATGGATACAAACTGCTCAAGGTCAAATATAGCCTTCTTCTCCTTGGTTGGAGGTATATACTACCTTGAATACCTTTAAAATGATTAGATCCTGTAAACCCTACGTTCAAGAAACAACATGAAAGAGATTAATAGCAAAGGAGGCCTCTCTTGATGAGGCTTTGATAAAGAAATTGCAAGAAGTATATCTAATATTGAAAGTATAAATATACAAAAATATAATCAAGAAATGACTAAATTAATGCAAAGCATGTAGCAAAACATGGGAATCTAGTCAATCTACCATGTAATTTTTAATAAGAACATGAAATAAAGCTAATCTAGGAAGATTGTTGAAAACTAGAAATTATGACTAAATCAAGGTAAATCTACCTCTAATATTTCTAATTAATCATGCAAAAGTGTAAATGAAGACTGATCTAGTCTAGATTAACCTATTGCATAGCTAGAAATAGATATCTACTGCTAAAATAGAAGTAAATGAGCATAAAAACCTAGTCACAGGTGCTTAAAGCAGCTAGCTCTATTAGCCACAACTACGGGAAAACTTCCCTTTACCTTGCAACTAGGTCCAAAAAATCTCAAATCCTCCAAGGAATTGATAATCAAGGGTTGCCTTGGTGTTTTGTAACATATTGGCGGTTGAATTTTCTTGAACTCACGTTGAATTGGTGTATAATTGTGAGGTTTGCTTCTCAAGCCTTTGGAATCTTCATTGTTGTAAATTTGGTTAACAAACTAGATTTGGGCAGCATCTCCATACTCTCCACAAGGTGCAATTGACTCTCTAGTTAGGTAGGGCTTTGCTACAATGCAATTGAGCTATTCTTCAGGGTTTGCTCTTTGAAATTGGGGTCTTAAATAGACTCCCAAAATCCTTGATCTAGCTTCATGGAGAAGCCAAGAACAAGACTTGGCAGTTGGGAGGAAGCTTCCAACTCCAAACCACTTCAAAACCATTGTAATTTGATTGTCGCAATTGATTTTACTCGGCTTTGGTTTCTCGAGTTTGTTACAAGGCTAGCTACAACTCTTAAACATGGCTAAAACCCTAGTCATGGGTGTCAACTGTGGCTAAGATCTTAGCTATAGATGTCACCCATGGCTAAGGTTGAATAGGCCTAGGATGCCTAAATTGAGTGGTTAAAACCATTGCTTTACCTTGGAATGTTCCAATATCATTCATATGGTCTGTTAGGATGCCCATATGAGTAGTCCCCTACACATGACATGTTTTAGGTGTCTACACTAGCCAAAGATTTACTATTTAGCTATGATATCCTCATGCCCAAACCTCCCTTTACCTTGGTCTAGCTTACTTTCTTCCAATCTACTAACGTCCATTTTCTCTCTCCTTTTTCTCGTTTCTATACAATTGTTTTAGCCATCTTGTCCAACTCTTTTCATATGGTATGTGGTGGGACAAAAATCATAGAATATTTGTATGTTATCATGACCTAAATAACTATCTACAAAAGAGTTAATCTACCCTCAAATATTAACCAATTGTGATACCAATGGTTAATTCTATCTTTAATACGGTTCTTTAGCTTCTTAAAATGCAAAGGGAGCCCTAAATGGACCACTAGGAGAGAAGTTCTTGTAATTATGAATATCTCTAGAATTGTCCTTAAATCCTTTAGTCAAGATTGAAGAAGACCACTTTGGATTTTTGCTCTTTGTTGAATTTATTTATGGCCCTAAGATAGATGTAAAAACTATCTTTGATCATTCTTACTTTCCTAGGGTTGGTCGCTTCCATAAATCTTATGTCATCCACGAATTATAGGTGATTCAAAACCTCTTTACCCATATTGATATTTGTGAACACACCCTGTTGTATTCTCCTCAAGATAAATTTACCCAAGCCTTCAACCAATATGATAAAAATATAAGGGGAACAAGGATCACCCTAATGAAGGCCTCCAATGGCTCCAAATGGTTGTGAGAAAATACCATTGATTAACATTGAGTATGTTAGAGTAGAGATACAACTCATGACCCACTCTATACAATTCTGAGAGAAGTCAAATGTTGTCATCATCCTTATCAAAAATATCCACTCCACCCTATCATAAGCCTTTGACATATCCATTTTATGAACATTCCTTCGCTACCATATTTTTGCATTTGAGTTTATTGCCTCTTGAGCTAGAACCACACCATCCAAAATTTTCTTGCCCTCTATAAAATCCCCTTATTTTAGGTAGATAATATTATTTAGAATAGGTTTTAACCACTCAACCATTATCTTCATGATTATTTTGTATATGACATTACATAAGGTGATAGGTCTATAATTTGAAATATGAACCCCCTCATCCCATTTAAAAATTAAGGCAATGAAAATCTGATTTAATGCTTGAAATATTATTTCTACCCCTAGACTCCTCTATGATATCCATTACATCATACTCCAAAATATCCTAGAAGATCTTTAAAAAATCAATTAGGAAGTTTTCTTCACTTGACATTTTTCTTGTACTCATTCCATAGACTACTTCCTTTAGTTTCTCTCTAGTAATGGGTTTAAGCATGACCTAGTTTTTTTTCTTCAAATATGATAGAGGGTATGGCAACAAGAACATCTTCCTAATCCCCTTCATATTGCACTAGACCTTCCTTAAACAATATAACAAAATAATCCATTGAATGAGATTGCATACCTAGGATCGTGTTAAAGGATAGCCTATCCTCGTCCTAAAGAGCTTTCATATTGTTCACCTAACACCTAACACAAGCATCCTAATGGAAAATTTTGGTGTTTTTATCCATTTCTAGTAACCAAGTGGTTCTTTATCTTTATTTTTAGTAGATCTTCTCTTGGTTGTCAATTTCTTTTACCACTTTATGCAAATTATCATCCTCTTTTTTGAGCTACTCCATAATTTTTTTATCTCTAAAGAGTTTTAGCACCTCATCATATCTGGCCACCAATGGAACTCTTTGGTCTTGGAATTTTTACTTATTATATCTCCTCCATCATGTTAGCTGATCCTTGACATAGTGAAGTTATTTGTGGAAGCTAAACATTATTGTCTCATACTCCAAATATCTCTCTTCTCACCATTGTGGAATTTTCTTTTGAAGTTCCTTCTTTTGTAACCAAAATTTTTCAAATCTAAATTGTTTTTAGTGCTACCCATCCTATTACCCCTCCATAATAATGAGGAAGTGGTTCAAGACCAAGCCCTCCAAAATCTAAAATTTTAGATTCCATTTCACAATACCTCCTCCAAAACCGTAAAATGATTTAACTTCAACTTCCTACTGTGTGGCTTCCTCCTATTCTAAGTCCAACTATATCTAGTTCCATGGCATTGAATATCCACCAAGTGTAATGCATGGACCTGGACAATAATGAGTTGATCCCCCAAGTCCAAAATTGGAGTTCCTCCTTCCTAATATCTATATGATATTTTGGCATTAAAATCCCCAACAACAATCTAGTCTAGCTCCTCCCTTGATACTCTCATATTATGCATTGCTTTTCACTAATGAATCTACCCATCTAGGTTTTTTACCCCATAGAAATTTATGATTAAGACTTGCTAAGGTATCATGTTTCTCCTAAAATAGGATTTGAGGACAACCCTCCAAGCTATATGCACTATTGGTCTCCACTCAAGAGAGTTGCAAAAGGTAATTATCCCCTTGAGGCCCCTTGAGCACCCACTTCTATATGACCAACACCTCTCCAAAGTCTATTTACTATTTTATACACGAAATTCATCAATATTTTAGTCTCTTTGATAAGAAAAAAATATATTTTACTTTTCTCTAAAGTCTTAGAATAACAAATTGAATGATTTTATTGTTTAATCCCCTAATATTCTATTATTATATAATCATTGGTTATCTTGAGATAAGTACAAGTCTATTGTCCTCATCGTTCCCCCATTGAACAGTTTGTCTCCTTGAGATGCTATCAAATCCTTGTTTAATTTTTCACCCACTCTTTAAAAGTTGATGTTCTTCACTCTCTTCTCTATCTAGCTGATCCCTAAAGTTGGCATCTCTACATTTTTCTCTACCACACCCATTATAACGTTTTTTACTATTATCTACTTTTGGATATGCACTATTGATACCCCTACCATATTTGGCTATGGTAACTCGCTATACTCTATCACTTGCACCAGGATAGAAGTGTAGAGAGGGGATTAAACATGCATGTTACTACTTTTGTTATTACCATCCACTCCTTCTATGATTTCTTCTTCCTATTAAACCAATGTCTTGAATATATCATTACTATTTTAGGGCTTGGATTGCATTTGTTCCTTGCCATCTATTTTTTTTACCTCCTTTGACTTTCAAAACTTTTATTACACTCGACCTTTAGGGTCTTGCAACTTGTGACCTGACCCTTAAAACTTTTATTCATTTCTCTTCTTTAGAATTTTAACAACCTTCAATCTTCAAAAGTTTTGCTCCCTTTATGTCCTTTGGAACCTTTTGATTTCTAATATTTGAAAATTTTTATGCTTCATAGGCCTTAAGACCTTCTATTTTTGGTTGAAACTTTTGCAAAGTGGTGCCATCCTTTGATTGAAACATTTTTTCTAACATATATTTTTTTTACCTTTCACCTTCTTGGCCTTGGCTTAGGTCTTCATTTAAAATATTCTTAAGGAAAAATCTCCTAAGTGTATTGAGTGCTTACTACTATTTTGATGACTTTTCAGAGGATCCAGTCTTTAGAATATTTTCTTCATCACCTTCCATTTAAATTTTTTTGAAACTCTACGTCTCATAAAAAAACCTTTCTTAGAGTGGGGTGAACCATTGGTCATGATGATTTACCATCTACTAAGTGTTGAACTCCACTTGGAAGAGTTATCAGTGCAAATAATCGTTACCTAGTTGCACCCCTAACCAAATGCAAAAGAGCTATCTACAATAAATATTGCTAGGACCATCAAGTGTCATGATTAGATGTTTTGTAGGATCTTCTATATGATGAGCTCTTGTGAGTCTCTATCTATATTTTTTAGTTCTACATAGAAAATTGAAACATTAAATTTGCAAATATCCATATTTTCTAAATTTTTAGTTAGGGAGTTATAAGGAGTTCAACACCAACTTAGTATCTTGAAATTTAGAAACTATATTATTGAAAATTAAAGGATATAGGAAGCACATTATAGAGTTATTAAAAAGTTGGAAAATTACATTTGTTATTAGTCTCATGCTCAAATTAATGAGACAAGGAATCCAACCTAAAGGTCTTGAAAATAGAGAACCTTGTCAAAATTGAAAGTGCATTAAATTTATTTCTAGCTTTCTATAAGGAGAAGTAAAATGTTTGTCTTGTAGTTGAACATTAGGGATACAAAAGGGATTCAACTAAAAGAAATCTAAGAAAGCTAAGTAATTTATCAAGACCATAGTATATTCAAAACACTTGGAAGATATAAAATATTCTACAAAACTTGGATGATTGAAAAGATCATATCAAACTTGATCATATACTACAAGAATTGAAGGTGAGAATCTAGAAGTTGGAAATATTGGGAGACATAAGGAATACTACAATTTCTTAAGATAATGGATAAGTTAGAAAGAGGAACATATCATCACAAGATACACTATGAAAGGATTCAAGATAAAAATCCATACAATATTCCATATCAAAGATGTAAAATTACTTCAAGCACAAACAATTCTATAGGTCAAAATGAAAAGGACATTTGGTTTATTGATTCTGGTGCAAGTCATCACATGAAAGGAAATTTACAATGGTTTGGTTGCCTTGAAGTCACTAAAAATTTTAGGTTGAAAATTGCAGTGGCAAAACCTATCTTATACATGGATATGGGTGTGTAATACCTAGTACATCATTTCTAAATCTTTTGTTACATTATGTAATGTATGTTCCTATATTACCATAAAATTTTGTTAAACAACAAAAGGATGGTTGATTTTAGATCTATAAATGGATTCAATAAGTGTCTCATCATAAATCAAAATGAGATAGAAGCTACAAGATCAATCCACAATGATATATATGCTCTAGATTCAATTGATATTTTACAAGATATTATTGTATTTCAAAATAATACTAATGCATTTTCTAAGGAATAGATTACAAAAAATGGAAATGAGGAAATAGAAGTGTAGACACCTAAAATGTGTCATGCTTAGGGGAGCTACTTACATAGACACATTCATAATATCAGATGACATAATCTTGGACTTTCCAAGCATCAAAATTGGTTCTCACCACTCATTTGGGGCCTTTTCAAGCCATCCAAGCCTAGCCGCTCAAGCCTAGAGTGACTAGATCTTAGCCGCTCAAGACTAGAGTGGCTAGAACTTAGCCACTGCAGACAACAACGACCAGATCTTAGTCACTATAGATGATAGAGGCTAATCCATAAAATAAGTTTTACTAAAAAATAGGCCTAATCACGGGCATAAGTGGTAGTCTACATGCAATAAAGGTGAGCGGGAGTAATTTTGCATTCCCTTTCATGACCAGTTCACATGGGAGACTTGAGTTTGCATTTAGACTTTAGTGAACTGGTCTTTAAACATAGAAAAAACAAAAATCTTCTCATGCTAACTCTCACTACGCATGAGGAATTCATTCCTAGGGCTTGGACATAGACCTAGGGTTTCACACTATAAAAGTTTCAAGCCTAAGAGTACCAAGGATCGATATTTTAGGAGAGTCATATTTTATCCATCTTTTATATATGGATCTTTATCCAAGTAATCTAGATTTATTAGGACAGGTCATTGAGGAGAGCTTTCGAGACTTGGAGAGTTTCCCTTGGAGATCACATTTACAACGAAGCCCTGATAAATTTAGGAGCATAGCAACCATTATTTCAACATCGGATACAAGCTTTGGTCCATAGCTTTTGAGTAAAGAGGATGAGAGTCACTTTAATGGTCGTTGTCTTGAACAGTGGCCTGTAGGCTTAGCTTAGGGTTTTAGACATTAGATTCATTATTTTAGTATATCATTAGTATAGCATCATTTCATTCATTCGTATTCATAGCATTAGTCTAATTTGCACTTGCTTTCATTTATTATATTCATTGCTAACAACCAAATCCAGGGAGGCATTCTCAGACATCTAAATGTGTGTTTTTGTTTCATTACTTACAAGGCCACAGGTTCATTGGATAGGAGCTACAGTATACGAGAGCAAAGGGATACCTCTAGGAAATAGGCCTAGAGAAGGAGGCATCTGTAAGTCCTCATACATTTCCATATGTGGAACCGTGAAGATTTTGGAAGCTCACCACCTCTTTGCGAAAGAGGCACTCTTTACCTATTTGTAACCTTATTGTATCGAAATGGGTATCCCTAAGAGGGACCGACATGTAACCGGGTTTCAATACAAATAAAGAGATCCATATTTGTTATTTTTGTTTTACACGCTTTTCATTGTCTTCCATTTTATTTTTGGGTTTTAGTACATTGCAAGTAGAGTAAAAAGAGTGGTGCATGTGTCTCGGGGTTGCTACAGATGGTGATCACGATGGGACCTCCATTGATTTTTTATTTTTTGCCTAAATACTAACTTATTTTTATATACAGGTCTAGCCGCTCTGAGCTATAGCAGCCAAAAATCAGTTGCTCTAAGCTACAGCAGCCAAAAATCAGTTGCTCTAAGCTACAGCAGCCAATAGAGCTTAGATGCTCCCACTAACGACAACCAAGAACCAATTGCTCTGGTCAACAGTGGCCATAACTGAAGAGTAGCAGAGGACAGAATCAAGGTTCTTTGAGCTATATTAGATGTTAGTACAACCTCTCTGATATTTTACAGCTTTCTATTTGCTTCTGTGTGTCTAAAATAGTGAACTTAAAGCACATTTATGTTTGGAAATTGAAAGAATAAAAGGAGAAATAATTAAGCATTTTGCATATATTAGATATTCTTTTAGATTTCCACTAGGCATTTCTAGGAACAATGGCTTATGCCTAAAAAGTTCACCCTAGAATACAATGTGCTAGACATTGTATGTTGTTTGCTTGCTTTGAGTCCCTACTAGAGGCCATAGCTACATGAAATAAAGTGTGCTCATACAAATCATAGTAGTTCATGCATCTTTCTGAATATTGAAACATATTTTTACACTTAGGCATATAGGAAAGACTCATTGTTGCCATATGATGCAATTTATGTTATGCAATATTGAAATGAACACCACACACGCACGTATCATTTAAACATTGGGGAGTTGGATTTCATCACCAACCCTCAATTCAGTCCAGTGATGTTGGAATTCATCTTCTTCCACTGGCTTACCCCCTAGAGCTTCCTATAAATGGATTGGGAAACTTATTTATAGTGGTACTAAGTTACTTGTGCTCAAACTGTCTCCCACTATTGGAACAATCATTGGTTCAGAGTGAAAGAGCTAGGTGAACCCCCCACTAGCACTTCAGTGGTGTACCCTAGCTTATTTTGAGAAAATCATGTTTTGCACGGGTTTAATTGATTATCACTATGGATAAGTCTTATCATTCTTAATCCAAGAGCAAAAGCAAGAAATCAAAAGAACAACACATCAAAACACGCCAAATAGTTTAAGGCACACTTAAATTGATAATCAAGATAAACTTTTATTTGGTATTGTGTGGCTATTCCTAAATTACAACTCAAAATATCATTTCATGGACAAAATGGTCAAAACAAGAAGTAAACACCCTCAGTCTGATACTGATGGAGAGACTGAAGCAACTCATACCCATAAGTGAAGTCGTAGTAACATTGAACGACCTACCTGTAAGACCGTGGGATGTATCTCCATGAGCCTAAGGGGTGATAACTCAACCCTTTGGGGATCTCCTCAAGAAACCCCAAGTAGGAAACAACATCATGGAAAAAAGACACATAAAAAAAGAGAGTCTTCACAGCCATCCTCATCAAGGAGACATGAGGAAACCTCAAGGGCCTCCTCTAAACACAAAAAAATATCAAAGACATGATGGAGATTCAAGGGCTTCCTCCTCACATGGACATAAAGAAGGTTCTAAAACTCATTCTTCACATAGGGGTGATGAGACTACTACATATCCATCCACATGGAGAAAACATATCACCACAAAGCCCTCTTCATCAAGAAGGCAAGCAAGAGTTGTAACACCTCAAGATTCACAAGAAACATATGAAATAGGTCTACCCACTGAAGGGCAGGAAACAAGAGCTACATCTAGTCACAAGAATCAGATAGAAGAAACCCTTCACACAAAAGGAAATATTACCATAGACTATGACCTCATAGGAGTGAATGGCACCCCACAAGACCAGCCATAGAAAACAAGACAACTAGACAGGTTGGATCGGTTTCTTACACGACCAACTCAAATAATTGTAGCTATTGAGAATTTTGCATCTATAAGCTCGTGAACTGTGACTTATAAGCACATCTCTTAGTCTTGGGGCACCTCAGAGTGACCTCGTAGTAGATGTATAGATTTTTATCATAGGGATACTCAACAGTACACTAAACAAGTCACATTAGCTAGCAAGAGTATAGGTACAATAGAAACCTCCTTGAGGAATATGTGAGTCAAGACAACAAGAACAGAGTCAGATAAAAATGATTCTTCTATGACAGTGTAAACTAACCATGTGATACGGTTAGAAAATGCGTTACATAAGGAGCAAGAGCTAGTGGAAGCTCTCAAACAGGATAAAAAAAGAGAGACTCTTGCACCAACATGAGCAGCACTTAAGAGAGCAAGATGAGCGGCTAGCTCTTAGAAATTTATAGACAAATGGTGGTGACCACAAAATAACTATATGTGTTGACTCACCTAAGGATAGGCACACTAGAAAAGATAACCCACAATGAAATCACCCACCAAGCCATGAACGAAATCCAACTAGTGGGCAAAGGGCAAACATAACAAACCAGGATCACAATCCTGAGTCCCCTCATAGGAGGGCAGAAAATGAAACAAATAAAATGGATATATCATTACCTCCTTTGCCACTGTGAGTAGGCCTACAAGAGGAGGTAATCCATGCATCAAAGGTATTTCAAGAAATTGCTAAAAATATAAAAGCCTTTGAGAAACAAGAGGCATCTGGGAACTCGCCAACATTGAGTAAAATACACAACCAACCATTGTGCCCATAAATCCCTAGCCCTCCATATCCTAAGCACTTTGATATGCCTAGGTTAGAAAAATTTAAGGGTGAAGAGGATGCACAGGAGCACGTCACCAATTTTATCAATGCATGTTTTCATCGTGAAGACAATGATGCTCTCATGTTAAGAACATTCACAATGACATTTTTAGGTGTTGTCACTCAATGGTTCAACCAACTACCTAAGCATATCATAACCAACTTTGAACAAATAGTAAACGCATTCCTAAAGCATTTCCCCTTTGGTGCTAAGAAGAAGGTGAACCTTTCAGACCTAGCCAACTTGAAACAGTATGATGATGAGCCAACAATGGATTATGGGAATAGATGGAGAAAAGTCATGGTAAAATTATCATTCTCCGTTCCCATAGAAGAGATCATTCACATGTTCACCATAAGTTGTTCTAAACACATCTCCCTCTTGCTACAACTTCAGCACTATTCATTGTTTGACGAAGCTTTGGCATAGGCTAAACTCATCGAAGACATAAAATTAGATGAGGGAACCATTAAACTCCAAAACAAAAAGGAGTGGAACACGAATGGTAAGAATGAGAAGTACAAGTAGAAGCAAGGCAACCCTGATCCAGTCAATCAAGTTGTATTGGCTACACCTAAGGATGGGGTGCACAAAAACCACATAACTATCAAGCACATCCCTCACCAACCAACTACGATCAAAGAAATAATCAGGGGCAAAATAAAGAATTCAAGTTGCCTCCGTATTTCACGCCTCTAACAGAATCAATGCAATCAATCTTTAATCAGTTGAGTGAGGCCAGGAGGATCATATTTCCTGATATACCTCTTATAGATCCCAACCATCCTAAGCCAAAAGGATATAGGGAAGATCAATTTTACCCTTATCATAGGATACCGAGACATGACATTAAGGCTTGCGTTGGTTTTAAGCATCAAGTGCAAAACATGATCGAAGCGGGAGAACTCAAAGTTGACAACCCACTAGCTCCCAATAACAGAGACATGGGCATATAAAAAAACTTGTTGCCCAATCATGAGGTCCATAGGGAGCAAGGGGCCCAAGTCAATTAGGTTCGAGCTAATATACCTACCCACAAATATGTTGGGATGGTTGAGATTGTTAACATAGCAACCAGGACTAGATGGTATGGTCAACCGTAACCTCCTGTAGCTCCCATGAATGTCCCAAACGCACCTAGACAGAGGCAGGACAACCTTCCAGGTCCACCAACACAACCTGTGGTAACTATTTGGAGTAGATTGGATCAAAACCTACAAATTAATCCAGCTAAGTTATCCATATATGAGCTCATACAACAGTCCCCAAAGCATAAGGTGAATTTAATGGAAATTTTAAGGACAATTGAGATCCAACCACAAGATGCGAATGCGTTCACTCATTTTTTGGGACAAGTACAAGAATGCTAGGAAATTATAATTCAATTCTATGATTATGATATTAAGGCAATACCTACTACTTTACCAGACCCTCCACTGAACATTGTGGCAACAATCAATTAATTACCTTTCAATAGGGTCTTGGTCTATACAGGTTCATCGATAAACATCATCACAACAACAACAATAGAGCACCTCAAAATTCCCAAGTCCAATATCGTTCCAAGGACCTACACATTGAGAGCTTTTAATGATGATTTATGCAATATTGTGGGAATGATAGTCCTACCCATCAAGGTGGGGCACAAGACCATCCCTGTGATGTGTCATGTCTTGTAAGGGGCTATGCAATACAACATCCTCCTAAGGTATCCTTGGATAAGGGCCATGAAGTGTGTTCCTTTGATCTTGCACCAGTGTGTCAAGTATGTGCACAAAAACAAAGTCTATGTGGTTCTGGCTGATGAAGAGCCATTTAAATACGTCCATCAGATGGACATTCTGGGAGAATTTCTAATTCCTTCTACGCTCCTATACGTAGCACCTTCATCTCCAACCACACAATTGGATAACAAAGACAAAAGGGTAAGAAAAGACCCTGCACATCAACACCCCCTAGTGCACTTAAAATAGTCAATGCTTCTAAAGTACCATCAAAGTTAAAACTAAAATACAATCAAAAGCTAAAGGCACCATTAGTCGAGGAAGAAGGGCCCAAGGAAGTGCCAACTATAGCCATTTATGAAATGCCAAGTCCTATGGAAGAAGAAGATCTTCAAGATCAATATGAAGATAGTAATTACCATCCCTCTTTGCCAGTATCATCCGTAGGGTCATCCACATCGCATGCATCAATACACTTGGCAAGCATAGGCATAGGGAAGTACCTTGTGCAAAACATTACCTTTACACCTATAATTGAGTCTACACAAGACATGGGAAGACCTAAGGACTTGAGACCGTCAGTGGGAACAATGGTTCCACTTGGAATTCCTCCCAACCAAACCAATTTTGTCTATGTTGTCCTGGACTGTGCCCATAAGTCTTTAGACATAGAAGAGAATTATGAAAAATTATTCATGGTCAATGTTCGTTACCTCTCTAATCCTGAGTTTGTTCTAAGCTAATTTGAGTGTTGCCATTGGCATGGTTATGGCCTTGGCATATATGAGCAGGGGTGCAGGCAGCCATACAAGCCATAATATCAGCTTCCCTCTGACAAATTTGGGTTAGGCTATTATATTGGAGGTCAAGATGACTCTCTTGCAAAAAAATTGGATAGATTAAGCTTAGCGTTATGATAAGACATCAATTTAATTCCTTATCACCCCCTAAGAACAAGAAATTTTAGCAATAGACAAGTGGCCACGATGAATGTACCCCCACAAAAAATTTATCATCCAAACATCTCAATTGATTCCACCCTAATAGGATACAACTCATGGGATGAGGAGAATGGATATGAAGCAAGTGATGATGAATCGCAACTTGGCTTAGCCTACCATGGGCCTCGCTATTTACAAATATTCATGTGGTCCATCCATAATGAGAGTGGGTATATATCGGATGAAAGTGACTATGAATCAGAAGACTCAACCCCTGAATTTGGGGTAAGATACAAATGCAAATGGATTCTTCATAAGTGACAAAGAATATGAAGATGAAATGGATATGGCCTACTTGGGGCCAAGGCATGAGCCCCTTGTCTTAGGACCACATACCAATGCTAATGGTTTCTAGATAAGCGATGATGATTTTGACTTCAAAACTAAGATGGCTTATCTTGGGCCTCGCCACTTGTGACAAGTCAACATGATGGTAGAGAGAGAGTTGGCACTTCATACCATAGACCCTAATCTACAATTTTTGGGGAGACCTGCTGACCTATATGACATTCACCAGATGGTCAACCCCCTTATGCCTACATTCAAAGAACGGTTAGAGCCCAATGATCCTATTACCCGCTCTGGTCATGGGCTAGATCCAAAAATTCCCATTCCTCCAGAGCTTCATCGTAAGTATGGAAGGGAAACTTCTGAGATAAGATTGCACCCATGTGGTTCTAGAGATTTCATCCCATCTGTCAACATGATCTCCACTGATTTGGCCACTCCACTTCATAATCCAACAGATCCTACCAAATCATTGCATCTTGATTATTGGGATCGCGTTGATTTTCCCATAGAGCCTGAAGACCTCTTCCCCAATGAAGAGATGTTATAGCCATTCCATTTTGCATCAGGTTGTGCGTATGACGTCTTCCATGTTGGTTTGGATCCTTAGTCAGTAGGTCCTATAAATCTCATCGATGATAGTCATTTGATATCCACTCCTCATAAACTAGAGGATGGGTCACATATGGCTATAGAAGTGACTTTCAAGGTGGACATCAGCGATGATCCTACCCAACCAAGGAAAGTCAAGTTCTAATAAAGTCTATCTCTAGAGGAACAAGCCATCCTAATTCCTCTCCTTAAAGAGAGGCTAAATATTTTTTCTTGGACTTACAAAGACATCCAAAGTTAGTCGTTCACAACCTTTCATTGGATACCATGAAGAAGCTATTCAAGAAAGAGCTAAGGAAAATGCATCCAAACATCGCTTTGATGGTAAAGAACGAATTGCAAAAACTATTGTATGCAGTGTTCATAGTTCCTATCGACTATCCTGAGTGGGTGTCGAACATGGTACCCATGGGGAAACCTGACGAAAGATTCTGTATCTGTACAGACTTTAGAGATTTAAATAGGGAAACACCAAAGGATTCATTCTCATTTCCAAACATAGATGCTCTTGTAGATGCAACCACAGGTCATGAGATGCTCTCCCTAATGGATGGTTTTTTTGGATACAACCAAATTCAGATTAAGCCTAAAGATCAACATAAAACTACTTTCATTACTCTGTGGGGAACATTCTGTTACAAAGTGATGTCATTCGGTCTCAAAAATGTTGGTGCCACATATCAGCGGGACATGACATAAATATTCCATGACTATATGAATAAGATCTTAGAGGATTACATGGATGACTTATTGGCCAAGTCCCTATTGCAGAAAGAGCATGCTGAAGTCCTTAGACAAGTCTTTGACCGCCTCATTGAACAATGTCCGATTGAATTCTAAGAAGTGCGTATTTGGCATAAATTTTGGTAAGCTTTTGGGATTCATCGTATCCAAGAGAGGCATTGAAGTTGATATTGCAAAGGTAAAGGCTATATTGGAAATAGCCACCCCTACCAACATTAGGGAGCTAAGGAGCCTACAAGGCAAGATAGCATCCATCAAAAGATTCATCGCACAATTATCAGACAAATGCTAACCCATGAATAGGTTTCTATGCAAGGAGGTCCCCTTTCATTGGGATGAATAATTGCATCAATCCTTTGCAGAGATCAAAACTTATCTGGCAACACCGCCAGTATTGACTCCACCAAGGCCAGGCATACCATTTTTACTATATATATCAGCTACTGATTTTGCATTGGGCACCATGTTTGCCCAAAATAATGCACAAGATAAAGAGCAATCCATATATTACATTAGTCGCACCTTGGTGAGTTATGAGCTAGGATATGTGTATGTCGAAAAGTTGTGTTTAGCAGTGGTATTTGAAACTCAAAATTTGTGACACTACATGTTGAGCCATACGACCTACGTCATATCAAAATAAAATCCTTTGCAGTACATGATGAGCAAGACATATCACAATACACCTACGAAAAAGTGGATCATGCTATTGACAAAATTTAATCTAGAGTTCATAAGCCAAAAGTCCATCAAGGGACAAGTCATAGCAGATCAATTAGCAGAGGTTCCTCTTCAGGATAACAAGCCTCTCACCATAGAATTTCCTAATGATACAGTCTTTGCATTATCAAATTTTCCAGAACTCAAAGAACCTAATAAAGAAAGAGACATGTCATTGTTCTTTGACGATTCGAAGTGTGAACAAGGGGGAAAAGTAGGGATTGTATTTATCACACCGCAGGGTGCTCCATTGCCCTTATCATTCAAACTAGACTTCTCGTGCACAAACAACAATGTAGAATATGAGACATTGATCTTGGGACTCCAAACAGCCATAGCAATGGGCATTAAAATATTAAATATCTTTGGTGACTCCTCGCTCATAGTAAACTAGGTCAAAGGACTATTTCAATGCAGGTGCCCACTCTTGAAGACTTACAAGGAACTTGTTGACACCTACCTAGCTCGACTAGAATGGTATGACATCGAGGCAATCCCTCGTATGTCAAAAATATTTGCAAACACCATGGCATCTTTGGTATCCTTAATCCCTCATAATTCATATACTGATTTTACAATCATTCATGTGAAAGTGCTTTCACACTCAACAATATGTTGTGAAGCTTTTGACAATCAAGAATCAGCCAACATGATCCACATCGAACCAAATCATGATTGGTCCTTCACATCCAGGTATTTCTTGCAAATGACACCTTGGGGTCTTTGATCTCCCAAGGACCTGTGGAGTGTAGCACAACCATACACCGTAAAGTTTTTCCTTAATTTGTGTTCACCAGATCAGGAATGCAGGAAGAGCAAGCCATCTTTTCTATAGAAGTCGTAGCTTATCAGGATTGAATTTTCCAACTATGGGACTTCCTGTAACTTGGAATAGTACCTCAAGGTTTATCACATAATGAAAGGCAAATGCTCAAACATAAAGTAACAAGATACATCTTGGTAGGAGAATTCCTTTACAGATGAGGATATGATGGAGTATTACTTCGTTGTCTTGAGCCCTAGGAAACATCCTAGGAAATTTTGCAAGCTCACGACGACACATGTGGAGGGTATTTCAGTGGCATGGCCATCATTAAGCGCATCTTGAGAATGGGTTACTATTGGCCCACCATGGAAAAGGACTGTTGTGAGTATGTCAAGAAATGCATTAAGTGCCAACATCATGCAAATCTAACGCACTTACCATCGTAAGCCTTGCAACCCATCCAGGCAGCATGGCCATTCTCGCAATGGGGACTAGACTTGATTGGGAAGATCTCACCCCCATCCTAAGGCCGACACACATTCATCATAACAACCACTAAATACTTCACTAAATTTATTGAAGCGATCCCCTTAACATTAAAAATTGGATCGAGGATTTTGGAGTTTATAATACATAATATCATAAGTCATTTTGGGGCCCCTTCGAAAATAATATTGGATAATGGGCTATATTTCAAGAACAAAAATATATATGCTTTAATGAAAAGATAACATATTCAACATAATTTTTCAATGCCTTATTATCCGTAAGCAAACGAGCAAGAAGAAGCCTCGAACAAAACAATAGTCTCAATCTTGAGGAGGATGGTGCAAGACAATCACAAGGATTGGCACATGTAGTTACCTCTTGCACTATGGGTATACAAGACTAGTATACATACTCCCACTGGGGCAACATCATTTTCACTAGTATATGGCACTGAGGCCATCATGCCACTAGAGTTGGAAATTCCAACTCTACGCATAGCATTAAAAGACTTCATAGATGATGATGCCACGGTGTAATGTCACCTTGATCAGTTGATGCTTCTTGATGAACGACAAGTCAATGCTTTAGAGAATCTTTGTGTTTACCAATATCGCCTTGCGTGAGGTTACAATAGTATAGTCCACTTAAGAGAATTCAAGGTTGGAGATCTAGTGCTCAAAGAAAACCAATAGAATTCAAATTTTCCGCCGCACCTATGAGACAAGTTCACGGTAAATTGGATAGGCCCGTACATGACTTCAAAAAGAGTTTGGCATGGAGCATATTACCTTATCTCATTAGATGGTTTTGAAGAGCATGAACCTCTCAATATCATTCACTTAAATATATTCTATACATAAAACACAAAAAACATTCAAATATGTCATAAAACACAAAAACATTCAAATAGGTCATAAAACACAAAAACATTCAAATATGTCATAAAACATAAAAATATTCAAGTAGGTCATAAAATACAAACAAAAATTCAAATATGTCAAAAATACAAACAAATCATAAAAACATAAAATTTCAAAATACAATTAAAGGCTCCAAGGGCATCCAAGCCGCTTGGTCAAAATTAAATCACAATGCTTCAAGGGTATTCAAACCACTTGGTCAAATTCAATTACAAATGCTCCAAGGGTATTCAAACCGCTTGGTCAAATAGGGTATTCAAACAGCTTGGTAAAATCCAATCAAAATTCCCCAAGGGTATTCAAACTGCTTGGTCAAAATCAAATCAAAATGCTCCAAGGGCATTCAAACCTTTTGGTCAACACCAATAAAAAATGCTCCAAGGGTAATTCATATCGTTTGGTCGAAATCAAAAATGCTCCAAGGGTAATTCATGCCACTTGGTCGAAATCAAAAATCTCCAAGGGTACTTCATGCTAGTTGGTCAAAAATCAAAAATCCCCAAAGGCACAAAAGCCCTTTGGTCAAATTAAGCAAAAATAAAAAAACAACATAAAAAACAAAAATACAAAAAAATTGCATCACATATTGCATCCACACAATTGCATTGCATTTTAATATCCATTACATTCGCATATGTCATGAGAGCCTTGAAAGTAATGCCATAGTTTGTCTCAAAAATCATTCAAATCCATACCTCTATGAACACGTGTGTAATTATGTTTTTCAACACAACCATTATCTCTTGCTATACATAATATACTAAGGTTTTTTGGTTATTCAACCACATCTAGTGATCTTATCAAATTTTGAGGAACCATCTTGGTTAGTAGAGAATAATGTCTAGTGGTGACAAATCCTAGCATATCTCAGGATCCCACCACTAATTCCAAACACTAAATTCTAGTTGGTACACGGGAAGATGAAAGTTGTTAAGTGGTTAGGTTACCTAAAGCAAAAAGGGACATCCTTGCTTATTGAAGCAGAACTGAAATAAGACACAGAAAAATCAACCACTTTTCATTAACAGCCTTCAAATTCCAATTACAGAAGATACAAAATGGCCAACCCCTTTTTACATGTATGCACTACCTTCTTTTAACTGACCTGACCCCCTTCAGACATCATTACACAGAATGCGGGGTTCCCTGTAACCGCACGCATGAATGCTCTATCGCTGCCTGCATATTGCTGCCAGGTGTCTCCAATCATCATGGCATGGGGTGGCGGAGTGCCCTGCAGTCACCTGTCCATCCACCCGTCGGGTCATCATTCATAGGAGTGCTCCATAGCCATCTGTAATTTGCTGTCACGTGCCCTTCTGCAATGGCCTCTGTAACCGCATAGTGCTCTATGGCCACTTATAATTTGCTGCCACATGCCCTTCTGCAATGGCCTCTGCAACCGTCAGCCTGTCTGGAGTCGTGAGCGTTTTATCACGATATCGTGACATTTTTGCTCCCTTACTCTCTCTCTCCTCTTTGGTCGCGATATCACGACGTTTTGGCATTCGGCTTCTATTTTCTCCTTCGGGCCACAATTTTGTGACATGTCACAAAATTGTGATGCCTTTGCCTTCCGCACTCGCTTTCCGCCTTCGGGCCGTGAAACCGTGACATGTTGCGATTTCGTGACGTCCTTGCCTTTTGCACTCGGCTTCTGCCATCGGGTCGCGATTTCATGACAGTTGCTCCTTTCGGATCTTCTTTTCAAAATATGTCACGATTTCGCAATGGCTTTGTCCCTTGGCGTCTCTTCTTAGAAAGTGTTGCAAAATCGCGACCACTTTGCACCTTATCGCCTCTGCTCCGAAAGTGTCACGATTTTGCGACCACTTTACGCCTTTGAGCCTTGCTTCCGAAAGTGTCACGATTTCATGACCACTTTGCAACTTTGAGTCTTTGCTCCCAAAAGTGTCGCGATTTCATGACCACTTTGTGCCTTGAGCCTTTGCTTTCGAAAGTGTCGTGATTTCACGACCACTTTACGCCTTGAGCCTTTGCTTCCAAAAGTGTCATGATTTCGTGACCACTTTGCGCCTTGAGCCTTTGCTTTCGAAAGTGTCACGATTTCGTGACCACTTTGCGCCTTGAGCCTTTACTTTCGAAAGTGTCATGATTTCACGACCACTTTGCGCCTTGAGCCTTTGCTTTCGAAAGTGTCACGATTTCGTGACCACTTTGCCGCCTAGTGCTCTATGGCCACCTGTAATTTGCTACCACGTGCCCTTCTGCAATGGCCTCTACAACCGTCGACCTGTCTGGAGTCGTGAGCGTTCTGTCATGATATCATGATGTTGTTGCTCCCTTACTCTCTCTCTCCTCTTCGATCGCGATATCACGACATTTTGGCGTTCGGCTTCTATTTTCTCCTTCGGGCCGCGATTTCATGACACGTCACGAAATCATGACGCCTTCACCTTTCGCACTCGCTTTTCGCCTTCGGGCTGCGAAACCGTGACATGTCACGATTTCACGACGTCCTTGCCTTTCGCACTCGGCTTCGGCCATCGGGTCGCGATTTCATGATAGTTGCTCCTTTCGACTCTTCTTTTCAAAATATGTCACAATTTCACGATGGCTTTGTCCCTTGGCATCTCTTCTCAGAAAGTGTTGCAAAATCGTGACCACTTTGCACCTTATCGCCTCTACTCCGAAAGTGTCACGATTTCGCGACCACTTTGCGCCTTTGAGCCTTGCTTTCGAAAGTGTCACGATTTCATGACCACTTTGCGCCTTTGAGCCTTTGCTCCCAAAAGTGTCACAATTTCACGACCACTTTGTGCCTTGAGCCTTTGCTTCTGAAAGTGTCACGATTTCGCGACCACTTTGCGCCTTGAGCCTTTACTTCTGAAAGTGTCACGATTTCGTGACCACTTTGCGCCTTGAGCCTTTGCTTCCGAAAGTGTCATGATTTTGCGACCACTTTGTGCCTTGAGCCTTTGCTTCTGAAAGTGTCACGATTTCATGACCACTTTGCGCCTTGAGCCTTTGCTTCCGAAAGTGTCATGATTTCGCGACCACTTTGCGCCTTGAGCCTTTGCTTTCGAAAGTGTCACGATTTCGTGACCACTTTGTGCCTTGAGCCTTTGCTTCCGAAAGTGTCACGATTTCACGACCACTTTGCGCCTTGGCTCCTTTGCTTCAAAAATGTCATGATTTCATGACAATTTTGCGCCTTGGCTCCTTTTCTCAAAAAGCGTCGCGATATCGTGACAGGTTGGCCCCTTGGCGCCTTTTCGCAAAAAGTGTTGCGATATCGCGACAGCCTTGGTACTTAGAGAAAAAAATATTTTTCGGTGATGCAAGATTGCTCTTCCACCTCCGGATGCTCCTGCATCAGACACCTGGGGTGAATTGAGAAGTGACCTTCACTTTTGATCTGTTTGAGGTAGACCCAGGCGGTCAACCTCTGCCTTCGACAACCAAGTCGCATATTATATGGGTCTGCCCTTCCACTTGATCAAATACTCATAATAACACATGTTCCAAGTACTTCGGCCTTCACGCGTATCAAGGACTTCTTCTATCTTGTCTGCGACTGGAGTGACCAAGGGAATGCTCCACAAATCTGGGCTTGGTGTTGCATTACTATCTCCTTCATGAAACTCGACCAAATCTGAGATGTTAAAAACCGGTGAGATGTTAAGTTCACTCGGCAACTCCACCTCGTATGCATTACCCGAATCTCGTTTCCCAATGATCCTACATGGCCCAAATTTCTTCATCTTCAGCTTGTTATAGGTATTGGCAGGAAACCTCTATTTTCTTAGATGGACCATGATGGAATCTCCTACTTCAAACTCCTTAGCCCGACACTTCTGCTCTGGCCTGGCCTTATACTAAGTATTCATCTTGGCAATGTGCCTTGTCACCTCCTCATGCACTCCCTTCAGGTGTTTAGCAAAGTCTTCAGCTTCAGCACTACATTTTTCTCTGGTATCCATCCTTCTCAACTCTGAAGCGTTTCTTGGGCTGCTCCCATAGATTATCTGGAATGGCGATTTATTGGTACTTTTATTGACAGAGCTATTGTAAGCAAATTCTACCTATGGAAAAACTAAATCCCATCCCTTGGGCTTGTCTCCGACCAAGCATCTCAGTAGATTGCCCAAGCTCCTATTTACCACCTCTATTTGGCCATCTGTTTGGGGGTGGTATGCAGAACTAAATTTTAAATCCGTCTTCAGTTTCTTCCACAGGGTTCTCCAAAAATACCCTAAAAACTTGGTATCCCTGTCCGACACAATGCTCCTTGGCAGCCCATGAAGGCGTACCACTTCCTTGAAGAATAAACCAACCACATGGACCGCATCGCTAGTCTTCTGGCAGGGAATAAAATGAGCCATTTTTGAAAACCTATCCACTACCACAAATATGGAGTCGTGTCCCCTCTGCGTCCTTGGTAAACCAAGAACAAAATCCATGCTAATATCCTCCCATGGCCTTTTGGGTACAGGTAGAGGTTGATATAAACCAGTAGGCTACCTCACACCTTTTGCCATCTGGCATATCCTATAACTTTACATGAATTTTGCCACATCTTGTTGCAATTGCGGCCAGTAGTAGTTTTCACTAACAAGGGAGATGGTCTTATCTCGACCAAAGTGTCAAGCTAAACCTCCAATGTGCTTTTCCTTGATGATATTCTCCCTCATTGAGATCCTCGAAATGCATAATTTGTTCCCCCTAAACAACATTCCATCTTGAATCAAAAATTTTAACCACTTAGTCCTGTCCAATGTAACAGGCGCAGTGCAGGCTTTCCAAGCTTCTGCGAAGTCGGGGTCTGCAGGGTATAAACCCTTGAGCTCAACAAACCCTACAACCTCCACCTTCATCTACATAAATAAACATTGCCTCCTACTCAAGGCATCCGCAACTCTGTTGGATCTCCTGCTCCGGTGCTTCAGCACAAAGGTGTAGCTCTGTAGGAACTCCACCCATTTCAGGTGCCTCTGATTTAACTTTCCTTGACTGTTAATATATTGTAGTGCCTGATGATAAGTATAAAGAACAAACTCCTTTGGCAACAAATAATGCCTCCATTTCTTCAGAGCCTGAACTATGGCATAGAACTCCTGATCATATACATAATACTTCTTCCTGGCATCGTTGAGCTTCTCACTAAAATAAGCAACAGGCCTACCCTTTTGGCTCAATACGGCCCCTATGGCACTACTGCTCGCATCATAGTCTACCTGAAACACCTTGTTAAAATATGGAAGTGCTAAGACAGGTTGCTCCATGACCTTCTTCTTAAGTATAGCAAAGCTTTTGTCTACTCCAGCTGTCCACTTGAATTCCTTCTTGTTCCCCCTCATTGTCTCCGTAAGGGATGCACAAATACTACTGAAGTTTCTAATGAACTTTTTGTAGAAACTGGAAAGACTATGAAACGATCTCACCTCAGTCACGCTTCTTGGAATAGGCCATTCTATGATAGCCCTCACCTTTTCGGGGTCCATTTTGAGACCATCTACTAAGATAAAAAATCCCAGGTATATTAACTCCCTCTTCATGAAGTTACACTTCTTCAGATTTATCAGCAGATGCTCCTCCCGCAGTTTCTCAAAAACCCTCCTGATGTGCATCAGGTGTTCCTCCAGGGTTCTGCTGAAAATCAAGATATCATCCAGGTAGACAATAACAAATTTGCCCAAAAATTTCATCAGGACTTCATTCATTAACCGCATGAAGGTACTCGGTGAATTGGTTAGCCCAAATGGCATGACCAACCACTCATACAACCCCTCTCTGGTTTTAAAGGCTGTCTTCCACTCATCCCCTTCTCTAATGCAGATCTGATGGTAACCACTTTTTAGGTCAATCTTCGTGAAGTACTCAGCTCCACTCAAATAGTCCATGATATCATCCATCATTGGCAGTGGGAATCTGTATTTGATAGTGATATTGTTAATTGCCTGAGAGTCTGTGCACATTCTCCACTCTCCATCCTTCTTGGGTGCTAGTACTACAAGTAATGCACACGGGCTAAGACTCTCCCTAATCAACCCCTTCTTTAGTAGATCTTGAACCTGTCGGTTTAACTCCTCAGTTTCTACAGGTGTCATTCTGTGTGCAGCCTTGTTCGGCAAGCTCGATCCAGGCACCAAATCTATGTGGTGACTGATCTTCCTAACAGATGGTAAACCTTCAAGAACATTATCAAAAATGATATTTGGGAACTCCTCTAACAGTCCCATGACTTCCACTGGAGTTTCCTTGCATTCTTCTTCCCTAACCCTAGGGATTATTGCATAGCACATATGATCTGGCTTCAGGCCATCTAAAAATATTCTTCCATCAACTAAACAGACTCGTGCACTACTGCATACCTTCTCATCCGCCTCCTTCAGGGGTTTCAACTTATGTCAAACTCCATTTTTCGACAAGGAATATGTATTGGCTTGACCATCGTGTACAACACTTCGATCAAACTGCCATGGTCTCCCAAGCAACAAGTGACATGCATCCATGGGCAAGATGTCACAAAGGACCGCATCACGGTATGTTTCGATGTTAAACTTCACCAGACATTGCTCATTGACCAGCACCCGATGGTCCTTTTGTAACCATGCAATCTGATAAGGGCGCGGGTGTTTTCTTATCTCCAGCTGCAACTTAGCAACCATCTCCTCAGAGACCAAGTTGTCAGTACTTCCATTATCGATGATGATGTTACAGACCTTGCCTGCGCACTTTTATCTTGTACGAAATAGGTTGTTCCTCTGATATGCCTTCTTTTCTTCATTCAACAAGACTCTTCTGATGATCATCGCTTCCCCTCGTTCTGCCTCCTCAGAGTGCTCAGATTCGATACCTTCATCTGCTACATCAACTCGGGTCTGTCCCTTAGGTCTTCGATTTGGCCTTTCTTGATGCTGCGGGAAGTTGTATGCCCGATGTCCTTCCTCTCTGCAGTTTAAGCAGGTTCCTCGAAAGACACCTCTTCCAAACCCTCGCCCAGGCCTACCTCTTCCCCTCGGGTAGTTGTTGTTCTGATTGCGTGGGCGTTGGGTATTCTCCTCTTTCTCCTCTTTTTGGTTTTGGCTACTGCTTACTTCACCAGTCTTCCACAAATCTTTGTATCTTCCTCCACTGGTCCTTCCACCAGCTCTTCCTCCATGATCCTTCCCTCTCTGCTTACCATCAAATCTCCTATTCAGTTTATCTTCTACCTTTAATGCAAACTGGTATGCGTCCTTGACCGTGCTCATCCGAACTAGAATCAGCTCTTCTTGAATGTTGGTTCTCAATCCATTGATGTAGTGGGAAACCTTCTCCTTATTTGCCTCAGAATGCCCAGTCCTAATCGAAATCTGGTAGAACTCCTCCATGTACTCCTTGACAGATTTGCTCGCCTGTCTAAGACTCTGCATTTTTCTCAACAGATCCAACTCATAGTCGGCAGGAATGAATTCCCTCTTCAATTTCTCCACCATCCTATCCCACCTGGTGATATTTTCCTTTCCTCTCCTATTTCTTTCTAGCTGTACTCCTTTCCACCAGATGCTAGCATGTCCCTTCAACTTTGTTTTTGTGAACCTGATCCGATTTGGATCTGAGATCTCCTCATACTCGAAATATTCCTCCATGTCGTTGATCCAATCTATCAACTCCTCAAGATTGAGATTCCCAGAATAGGTGGAGACGTCAAACTTCGGCTTCTTCCCAATATGGGATATGGCCCTATACAGCCTAGCCTCTGCTGGATCCAATGCTTCTTCTTCATCAAATGGACTCTCTTCTTCCCAAACTTCATCTTCACTGGGTTCCTCCCTTCTTGGCTCAACTCCTCTTCTGATTTCCTCCTACAGGGCTTGAACTTGCCTCTGCAAGGCTCTAAGATCGACCTCTACTCCCCTATTCCTCACACCACCATAGTTTCTACGTGGACGCATCCTACTCACTTTCTCACAACCCACAACCACAATCCTGGTGCAAACTGCCTCACTGTCGACGATCGGTTTGCGCACTCAGAACCTTTTGGCTCTGATACCACTTGAAGTAGAACTGAAATAAGACGTAGAAAAATCAACCACTTTTCATTAACAGCCTTCGAATTCCAATTACAGAAGATACAAAATGGCCAACCCCTTTCTACATGTATGCACTGCATTCTTTTAACCGACCCAACCCCCTTCGGACATCATTACACAGAATGCGGGGTTCCTTGTAACCGCACGCATGAATGCTCTGTCGTCGCCTGCATATTGCTGCCAGGTGTCTCCAATCATCATGGCATGGGGTGGAAGAGTGCCCTGCAGCCGCCTGTCCATCCACCCACCGGGTCATCATTCATAGGAGTGCTCCATAGCCATCTGTAATTTGCTGTCGCATGCCCTTCTGCAATGGCCTCTGTAACCGCCTAGTGCTCTATGGCCACCTGTAATTTGCTGCCATGTGCCCTTTTGCAATGGCTTCTACAACTGTCGGCCTGTCTGGAGTCATGAGCGTTTTGTCGTGATATCGTGACATTTTTTCTCCCTTTCTCTCTCCTCTTCGATCACGATATCGCGACGTTTTGGCGTTCGGCTTCTATTTTCTCCTTTGGGCTACGATTTCACGACACGTCACGAAATCGTGACGCCTTCACCTTTCGCACTCACTTTTCGCCTTCGGGCTACGAAACCGTGACATGTCACAATTTCACGACGTCCTTGCCTTTCGCACTCGGCTTCGACCATCGGGTCGCGATTTCGCTATAGTTTCTCCTTTCGACTCTTCTTTTCAAAATATGTCACGATTTCGCGACGGCTTTGTCCCTTGGCGTCTCTTCTCAAAAAGTGTTGCAAAATCATGACCACTTTGCACCTTATCGCCTCTACTCTGAAAGTGTCACGATTTCGTGACCACTTTGCGCCTTTGAGCCTTACTTCCGAAAGTGTCACGATTTCATGACCACTTTGCGCCTTTGAGCCTTTGCTCCCAAAAGTGTCACAATTTCGAGACCACTTTGTGCCTTGAGCCTTTGCTTCCGAAAGTGTCACGATTTTGTGACCACTTTGCGCCTTGAGCCTTTAATTTTGAAAGTGTCATGATTTTGCGACCACTTTGCTCCTTGAGCCTTTGCTTCCGAAAGTGTCACGATTTCGCGACCACTTTGCGCCTTGAGCCTTTGCTTCCGAAAGTGTCACGATTTCGTGACCACTTTGCGCCTTGAGCCTTTGCTTTCGAAAGTGTCACGATTTCGCGACCACTTTGCGCCTTGGCTCCTTTGCTTCGAAAATGTCACGATTTCGTGACCATTTTGTGCCTTGGCTCATTTTCTCAAAAAGCGTCGCGATATCGCAACAGTTTGGCCCCTTGGCACCTTTTCACAAAAAGTGTCGCGATATCACGATAGCCTTGGTACTTAGAGAAAAAAATATTTTTGGGTGATGCAAGATTGCTCTTTCACCTCCGGATGCTCCTGCATCACTTATCCCCCTGTGCAACAAGTTCAAAAATACTGAGAATTGACAAAATGACAAGCTCCATCCTACCCATAAATCCCTTGCTTAAGTCAACAAGAAAAAATCCTAGGTTCAAAGTTCAAAATATTCAAAGTCACACATCAACACCCATATTCATAGCTCAAAATGTCAAAAGCACAAAAGCAAAATAAACAGTGATTATCATCACTACAAGAATCCCTTGCTCTATAAAAAAAAAATCAGTCAAAAATAAATAGTGATTTTATCACTAAATATGAGCAAGTATCCCAAGTCATAATGAAGAAAAGAAGGGATTGGAGCTTGAATACCTGAAATTCTCAGCACTATACAGGATTGGAAGGAGAAATCCTTACGCATGACGATATGTCTATCACAAAAGCTATGCATTTGTATAGACCAATGTTTGAATGTGGATGAGCTAGCTTTAGGTAATCCAAAACAACCTAGTGGTATAGTCCAATTGAGTCCAACTTAAGAATAAGATGAACACTTGAGGATCCCTGATATTAGCAATGGGCTAAAAGAATCCCACCTAAAATAAAAGGAAATGTATGGGTTCTATCTAAATATATTCATTTACACACATAGGGAAAATAAGTATCTAGGACCATGATGAAAGCCTAATTTTCAAAAGCCTTAATTGATCAGTACACAATTATTGATAGGGTAACTAGAGTGTTTGAATCTCTGGAAAGCCACAAAATTCTTACATAGCAACAAATCATATCATCATTCACACCATCACTTTATTTATAAGATTCTATAAATTAGGGGGTATCAACATAGTAGGACAAATACCACATAAATATTAGAAATAGTATATAGAAAACCACTGACTACTTTATATATTTTAATTTATAGAAACTTATCAAAAAAATACATCTCACACCATTACATATCATATATGAATACTTAATCAATTCTTATGATAAGAGCGATTATTTAAATTCATGATTATTTTTTTACTTTATGTGGTATCGCCCATTAAGATTGTCAATGTAATATGCATTCCTTATGTTTTAAGTAATTAGAGCATATAGGTTTGTTTATACCATCCCATCACATAAGTTAGATGCATACAATTAAATCAAAATTAAACATATATTTAACAATAACATTGCATCCATAAACATAAAAACCAAATCACCCATCATTACATCATAGACCACATCATAAAACATATAGGCAATATCCATTTTATACAATCATAAATTCATCATTTATCAACTCAAAATACATCACATCATATCATAAAATCATATAAGCATCTACACATCCATCTAAACATCTACAATATCATCTATCATCTAACATATACATCAAATCATCATAATGCCATCGTCACATCGCATCATAAAAATAAAATAACAACAAAAATATGAGCAATAAATGATACACATAATGAGTCATAATGCAAATATATCATAAAAGTATGTGTGTCAAGTCCATGGATATACAAAAATACTTGTGGACTATAGTCATATAGGTTAGTCTATCTCAAAAACAAAACCAAGAGCACCATAAATCAAATACTTGGCCTGCACCCCTTGTAGCACTGCCCCTTGTGGCTGAATCTCGAGGAGAATGGTGCGAGCTGGACCCTTTGGGTCTCTCAGTATGAGTCCGAGCCCCATGACCAGGATGAATGGAAAACTACCCTACTGTAGAGATCCTATTGACCTATGACCCACCTATGGCTCCTCTCTCTCTAGGGATGGCTCCTAGCCTCATAATCTTCCTCGAGAGAGCGACAATATGGGATGCGTCCTCGATAATATGTACATCACTCTCATCCAGCAAACCCTATAGATGTTTGATCTCATCCTCGAGAGCTACCCTCGAAGGACCCTCGGGAGTAGGATGAGAAACAAAAACCTACATCCAAGTAGCTCCTCCCATAGCGGCCTGTAAGACCTGTATCTAGTCTAAAAGCTATGCTATAGTGGTATCCCACTGAGCTCTGATGGCATCACATCGATGTACTTGTATCTTGGCTGACTAGAGCTCGACCTCCATGTCATGCAGCTATGCCCTGAGAAGAGAATCTCTCTCCTCAAGCTCCATATCCTCTTCTACCTCCTTAGGAGCCTCCTACTCCTCCACTACCACCTGCTCTACTTTCTGGCCCACATCGTAATCCTAGCACGAACCTTGTACCCCGATGGATATGCCTCATCTTTGCATTCATCCTCTCGGTCCAGACTTCCCTCACCATGCCACATCAGGTCACCCCACCATCGTACAAATGCATATGTGACTCCCCCAACCACTCTAGGATCAACAGTTGGGGCATCCTCCTCATCAACTAACTCTGTAACCTATCGAGGAGGGAGGTCTCTCTCTGCTTTGATGCACCTATACAAAAATGGTACTAGTGGCACATCCTACTACAATTCATATTGATGAAGAACCTAAGAGTAGAAGAACTTCTCTCGGTTGTTAATATTACGGTCAATGAGCCATCGCTCATACGACGTCCTAGTAGTAAAATTGGTTGGGTCATCCCAAGCAGGACACTCATGATACGGGTGCCATATGACATGTCTAGACTGGAGTCCAGTGAAAGTGTTAGTATAATGAGTCAACTCCCCTACAAAAGTGTGGCTCTTGTGCTCATCGCTCTCTCTAGCCCATCTAGCAGCATAGCATTGCATCTGCCCATCCACAACTATGACCTCAATAGGAAGCCCCTTGGGATGATCTACCTTAATGTGCTCCCATCTCTAGATCTGTAAAAGCCAACTATAGGTGATGCTAACATAATACCTCCAAAAAATGTGGTACAACTTGTTGTAGCACTTGTTGAGCAAGGTGCAGCAACAATATTGTCATTGTTGTCAAAACAGTCAGATAGATCTATTGATGCAGTGGACAGGAAGTTCAAAAGCTATTCGGATGCAGAAGACAGGAGTTCAAAGGTTATTCAGAGTATGTACAATAATTTTCCAAGAAGACCGAAGTGGCCCATATGCAAAATATCAAAGAAAAAGACAAGTAAGAAAAGTGTCGCGATATCACGACATATACAATAGGCAAGAAAAACTGTCACGATTTCGTGACATGTTGGAAGAGAGAAAAAGCAAGAAAAACTGTCACGATTTCATGACATGTTGGAAGAGAGAGAAAAATCAGGAAAAACTGTCATGATTTCACGACATGTTGGAAGAGAGAGAAAAAGCAAGAAAAACTGTTGCGATTTCGTGACATGTTGGAAGACAGAAAAAGTAGGAAAAACTGTCGCAATTTTGTAACATGTTGGAAGAGAAAAAAGGCAAGTGGAAAAACTGTCGTGATTTCGTGACATGTTGGAAGAGCAAGAGAAAGCAGGAAAAAGTGTTGCGCTTTCGCGACAAGTTCGAAGAAAGAGAACAAGTAAGAAAAGTGTCGCGATTTCACGACATGTCGCATTTTTGCAACTAAAATAGGAGAGAGAAAGTAAGTTGGAAAAGTGTCATGATTTCGCTACATGTCGCATTTTTGTGACTAAAATAGGAGAGAGAAAGTAAGTTTGAAAAGTGTCGCGATATCACATGTTGCATTTTTGCGGCCAGAAGAGGAGAAAATGCAAGGAGAAAAAGTGTCGTGATATCGCGACATGTTGCATTTTCGCGGCCAGAAGAGAAGATAAAATGCAAGGAGAAAAAGTGTCACGATTTCACGACATGTTGTATTTTCACGGGCCAAAGCTAAGAGAAAGAGCAAGGAGAAAAAGTGTCGCGATATCGCGACATGTATTTTTGGGGGCCAAAGCTAAGAGAAAGAGCAAGGAGAAAAAGTGTCGTGATATTGCGACATGTTGTATTTTCACGGGCCGAAGCTAAGAGAAAAAGCAAGGAGAAAAAGTGTCGCGATATCGCGACATGTTGTATTTTTGGGGGCCGAAGCAAAGATAAAGTGTAAGGAGAAAAAGTGTCGTGATATCGCGACATGTAGCATTTTTGCGATCCGATGCAAAGAGAAAGAGAGAGAAAGAAAAAGTGCTACGATATTACGACATGTATTTTTGGGGGCCAAAGCAAGGAGAAAGAGAGAAAAAGAAAAAGTGTTGCGATATTGCGACATGTATTTTCACGGTTGAGTTGAAGCCGACAAAGTCCAATGACAACTGACTAAAATTAGGGTTTACAGTTGTTATGAAAGTTAACTAAGATTAGGGTTTACAAACGACTAAGATTAGGGTTTTCATCATGAAATTTTTTTTATAAAAGGAGGGCTATTTGGAGAATTGACAAGTGTGAAATGTGTGAGCGATACGGTCATTGTGCACAGAGAGCAAGTTGTGTCAAATTGTGCTAAGTGCGAAATTTGCAAAGAGAGTAGAGTGTGCAAAAGGGAGAAGATGATCGTGAAGTTTGACTGTAACGAAGCAGAGAGTGTAGAGTGCACAGAGAGCAAAAAAGGTTGAAGCTCGACCAGGTGCTGCTGTAATTGTGCAGAGAAAGCAGAGTGTGCATATATCGCAAAGGTGAAGAATACCAGTCAGGGTATTGCAAAAGCAAAGGTATCTTACTGTCAAACTTATAGATTCAAAATTAAAGTCCCAGTTTGTGCTTGGCATCAGGGGTTGGTGCTCCTTCTAGTGGGTGCTGGTAAATTGATTGTCAAGTTGGTGCTTTGCAAAGGCTGGATTTGGATGGTAGTCCAAGCAGTCAATATTTGAGGAGTAGCCACATTGGTGAACCTCGTTAAATCTTGTGTTGTGTGATGCTCTTTTGTTATACTTGTTGTATCTAGTAATAAGTTTTAATTACTACGGTATTAAGAGCTATAAATTCAAGTTAAAAGAGCTACACTGATTCACCCCCCCTCTTAGTGTCATTGTAAGACTAACAATTGGTATCAGAGCTAAGTTCCTATACAAGCTTAACCGGCTAGGGTGATCTTGGAAGTAACACAATGGCAGGTGATGAAGGCTTCTCATCAAACAAAGTACCATTGTTTGACAGATCTAATTACATGTTCTGGAGAATCAAGATGCAGACATATCTTTGTGCTTTGGGATACGACATCTGGGATTCAATAGTTAGTGGATACACAATATCCATCACTCCTCCAAAAGAGGCTGACAAAAAGAAACTGTTTGAAAATTACTCAAAAGCAAAGAATGCTCTCATGTGTGGTTAGCAGATAGTGAACTAGTAAAGATCATGAGATGTAAAATGGCAAAAGAAATATGGGACAAACTGAGGAGTATTCATGAAGGAGACGATAAGATCAAGGAGGCGAAGTTACAAACACATCGAGCTCAGTTCGAAGCATTAAAGATGAATGACAATGAAAACATTGAGGCATATATGCTGAGAGTTAATGGAATCATTAATGCAATCAGAGGACTCAGTGAGGATATTGAAGACTCTACTATCGTGAAAAAGGTATTAAGATCTCTTCCTCAAAGGTTTGATTCTAAAGTCTCAGTGATAGAAGAAGCTAAAAATCTAAATTATTTTAGTATAGATGAGATGTATGGTTCCTTGACTGCATATGAGATGAGCATAGGAAGATCTAAACCCACAGAAAGAGAAGCAACTTTTAAAACCCTTAAAAATAAAAACACAAAACAAGAGTCCAAGGAAGAAGAGACATCAGATGAAATGGAAGCAAACTTTGCTAAGAAACTAAAAATAGGAAAAGAAAAATACAGAGAAAATCTATCGTTTAAATGTTTCAACTATGGAGGCGTTGGGAATTTTGCATCTAAATGTCCACTTAATAAGAAGAACAAAAATGATGAAGGATCGCACCAAGAAATAAGTGACTGGAAGAAGAAAATGAATTTTAGAAAAGGCAACTTCAAGAAGAAAAGTTTCATCTCCAAGAATGCCAGTTCATCAGAAGACAACTCCGGTGAGGATTCTGAAGAGGAAACAGGTGAAGCTCTTTTCATGGCATTTGAAGAAGTAAAATAAAAAAAAGGAAGAAGGAGTGAACTCTGAAGTATGTGGTTAAAACCCTAAGGCTGAAGTATATCTAGAAGGTGAGTTGATCTCTGCACTTGAAGATTTGACAATAGAGAGGAAAAAGAATAAGAAAATTTCAAAAAAGCTTGAGGCTGCAAACAAAATCATAACCAGTATGAAAGTATAGACAGAAGAATACAAGAAAATACTCAAGAAAAGAGGTTAGGGTTTGAAAGTATACCCGAGAAGCTCTGGCTCCTCTAGCAGCTGATGCCTCACCTCGTACAGCCATATCCTTGATGCAGGTACCTTCTAAAACTACAACTGTCACTATCTCACTAGAGCTCTAAAAAGTGAATTGTCAATAAAGAAAATGACAGGTCAAAAACCCTAAAAGTGCATATTTATATTTTCAAATTATTCCTTAGTTGTTGCTAATGTCAGCAGCCCAAACTTCGTGGCCTCTCAAGGCAAAAATGACCATAGGTAGAGACTTAGAGGCCGTTGGACCTGACAACAACCTGCTCCACAAATGAAAATAAAATATTCCTTCCATGGGGGATAACAAAAAAACATTAAATAAATGCATTTTGATGAATTAAAATCATCTTCATGATCAAAATAACAAAAAAATCACATAAAAGCATAATCTCAAGTAGGTCTCGTACCCAGTTACTTACTCTATCCACTCGACAATTGCAATGATTAACACTCCATGCACTTTGATGAGATGAGTAGGTTACCATAAGGTCACTTGGGGCAAAAACATTTCATTTTGGAATTACGATGTGCCATCCTTCAATCCTGAAGAAGACCAAGATGGTCGGACTGCTCCACGGGTGCGATAGGACCATCTTAATTCCCCTATGATACCTAAAACATTAAGCCAAAGTGATAGAATATGAACATAAATAGAATCAATCATCCTAACTCCCTAATAAGGCTATTGATAGTTGGATCGCTCCTTGGAATAGGGATGGATGATTATCATAAACAATTGGAATCACACTTGGATGTGGGATTTCCCATTAAAAGCAACAAATGCTAGAAAGGAACTATATTAGTCATATTGGTCAAGCGACTTGTCACTTCATTCATTGTCATTTCTTCACCAATCCATTATGTGAGAAAGTAGTTCAAAAATTCAACATAATCATAATCAAATTAACAAAAGATCATTCGATCAAATCAAAATCGTGTTCGTCCTACAAATAATTGCATACAACAATCACAAATTTCTCTTGTTTGCTAGGAATATAAGCATACATGACATGTTCAATTGTAGCTCTCCAACCGATCAGAACTATTGTAGTAGCTAAATCTACCCAATTGAGTTTGAGGAATGAGTGTAATTTAACATGCCCAGGCCATTGAGCTAAGTCCTCCAAATTTTGAGACGATGATTCGAAGGATGCGCACCATCTTGCATGATTGGGCCATCCGATGTTAATCAGACCATTGATCACCATACACCTTACAAAAATATCAATCTATATTTTTGCTTAGCATTGTGTTTTCCATACAGCGCGTTGCAAAAGGGGGCATCTGTAGATACCTAAAACATGTCATGCTTAGGGGAGCTACTTACATAGAAACATTCATAAGATCAGATGACATAATATTAGACTTTCCAAGCATCAACAATGGTTCTCACCACTAATTTGAGGCCTTTTCAAGCCATCCGAGCCTATCCGCTCAAGCCTAGAGCGACTAGATATTAGCCACTCAACCCTAGAGCAGCTAGACCTTAGCCGCTACAGATGACAGTGGCCAGATCTTAGTCATTGTAGACGATAGCGGCTAAACCATAAAAGTAGTTTTATCGACAAACAGACCTAATCACCGATGGAAGTGGTAGTCTACATGCAATAAAGGTGATCGGGAGTAACTTTGCATTCCCTTTGACAACTAGTTCACATGGAAGACTTGAGTTTGCATTTAGACTTTAGTTAACTGGTCTTTAAACATAGAAAATACAAAAAGCTTCTCATGCTAACACTCACTATGCATGAGGAATTCATTCCTAGGGCTTGTACATAGACCTAGGGTTTCACACTATAAAAGGTGGAAGCCTAAGAGTACCAAGGATCGATATTTTAAGAGAGATCTTTTATCCATATTTTATCTATGGATCTTTATCCAAGTAATCCAGATTTCTTAGGATAGGTCATTGAGGAGAGCTTTTGAGACTTGGAGAGTTTCCCTTGGAGATCACATTTACAGTGAAGCCCTGACAAATTGGGGAGCATAGCAACCATTATTTCAACATCGTATACAAGCTTTGGTCCATGGATTTGGAGCAAAGAGGATGAGAGTTGATGCGTTGTTGTTAAGCACATCATTAAATCTCAAAGATCTTATCAATCCAGGGTGGTGTCCAAGACTATCTACGATAGAAGGCTAGGGCAGAGTACAATTCAGGAATTCAGATTTCAAGCATTTATTGGGTGAGACAAAATTTTTTTAGCCTTTTGGTGTCACACTAAACCTAATCTGCAAAATGGAAACTTGCAGGAACTAAAAACTAATTCTAAGTTGTATGAATTGAAATATAACTACAATTGCAAGAATTGGAATTGCTAAATTGAAAGTCTAATGTACTTTTGCAGAATTAAAATAATAGAATTTAAATTGCTAAATTTAAATGTTGTTGAAATGAAATCCTAAGTTACATTTGCAGAATTGAAACCTAGTTACTCTTGCATAATTGAAATGATGCTTGTAAATGAAACTTATGCTAAAACACCTGTTAATGTCCTACCACAAAAGGTCATCAAGCTTATACTACAGGAATTGACAACAAAATGAAATATGTTGAAAATGGAAAGTTGCTAAAATAGAAAAGCAGGGAAAACATGGAAAGCAAAGGAAAAATTCTTAATATAAATTTTCAGCTGACACGCACACAAATTTTGTACACAAAAATAATAGAAAACATAAAGAACATTATACAAACTTAAAACAATAAAAGTAGACTTGACAAGTAATCTGTTGATTTCGCTGTAGCAAAATTATAGATTAAAACCTACCATAAAAATCCTCCTTCTAGATCTGAAAGTGGGCCCATACTTCCTAATCTAGAAGGAGGTGAAAAGCACTCCTTAACTAATTAACACTCAAAACAGAAAATGATAAAATAATTGCTCTTTTATTGATGACAAAATATATTGAAAACTGTTATAGAAAATTACCGTATAGT
>JAQPPZ010011083.1:0-49225 GCA_028583015.1 Wollemia nobilis | reverse complement strand
CATAAGATTGATTGAAGAATAAAAAGAATTATTGAGAAGATTCAGTTAATACAGATGGAATTTTTGAAAGTTGATTACAAGAATGTGTTCAGAGATTAGAACAAGAGTGTCCTTGCTTTAGCTAATTGGGATTTAGACAAAGGTGATCTTACTTGTTACGACCACCCTCCTAGATGGCTCTAGTTCTGAAGGTACCTAGTTTCTTCTTGTTTTATTATTGCTTCTCTTTTGTTTCCTCTATTGATTCTTGCCTTAATAGTCTTTTGGTCTAGAAAGGTTATTGTTGTGTTCTATTTTTTCTTTTTACTTTTATATTTATGTGTACATTTTTATGTTTTTTGTGTTGTTTTTTTTTTGTTCTTGTGTTTTTCTTGTTTTGTGCTTTTGTTGTTGTTCTTGTGTTTTTGATGTTCTTGTGCTTGTGTTTATGTTTGTTTGTGTTAATTAGTTTTTTTTGTGTGTGAGCATTTTCTATGTTTTTTTTTTCTCTGTTGTTTAGTGGGTGTTATTCTTTATTTTATTTTATTTTATTTTTTTATTATTTTTAGGTTTTGATTATTTTTGTTATTCATAATTTTTTGGTTGTGTTTTTATAGAAATCTTTTTTTTTTTTTTTATGTTTGTGTTTTGTTATGTTGTCCTTGTGTTTTTTTTGTGTGGTGCGTGTTGTGTTTTTTTTTATATTATTGTGTGTGTGTTTGGTTGTGATTTATATTTTTGACACACTCAAGGAGCATGCTTTTTTATTTTTTGTTTTTTAATATTTTTGTATGTTTGTGTGTTCTTGTTTTTTTTTTGTTTAGGTTTAATCCTTGAGTATGTCAAATGTGGTACACTAGGTGCAAGCCCTAGTAAATTTTGGTGAAATAGATATCCCTGCCTCCTTGAGTCTTACCTAAAAGTGGCATCTCTTCTGGGATGTTTTCCAAAAAAAAAATAGAAGCATAAAAAATTCATACATATATTTGTACACAATGAACTAGAAGCCAATAGAAGCATGTTGTATTGCTTAGATTCAGATTACATACATCTAGTATTTTACATTTCAAGTGCGCTCCTTATTATATATACTCTATGTAAGAATATTTTAACAACTAACAAAATCTATGATCTTCAATAAGTTACAACAAATTTGTTATTGGGTATTCCATTCCAACATCTTGTATGCTTCATCCCTTTCAGATTTAGATAACAAGAAGGAATTTAGTGAGCCACTAGACATGTACTCGTAAACCATCAACCTTCGAGAGCGTTCTATGCAAAATCCATGAAGCTTCACCAAATTTACGTATTGTATGCTTTCAATGGTGCTGATTTTTGCATAGAATTGCTTATCTACATGTGTTGAACATTATAATATTTTTAACACTAAAAGTGTGTTGTCTTATAGAGTTCCTTTGAACACTGACCCAAATGCTCTACTTCCCAAATTTTACTAGAAATTATTGATTGCAATTTTTAGCTCTTTATAAGTGAATGTTCTTAGTGAAGTTGGCATATCATAATTATTACATGCCTTGAGCAGTCTTCCATACCTCCATAGAAAAATAATCACCACAAATAGAAGATCCAAAATAATAACTCCCACTCCCACAAGAATTATGAGGAAAATAGCAGGTTTTCTATCTTTTTCTTTTGATGAGAAGGATGCCAAATCAGAAGTAGCCAACCAAATGAAGATGGACTGGCCATCAAATGATTCACGCATATTTAACAAATCTTGGAACCACATTAGACAAATGGGAGGAGAACTAAAATTGTTTAGAGCAAAGGTAGTGCATGTACAATTGTTGAGACAAGCACTATGACATCTATACCATGTTTGATCTCCCACATATTGAACAACAACAACTTCCTTTTGGGGTAAGAATTTGTCTCTCACTTCATGGAAGTCGTCTATAGTTCCATTACCATTTATAGAGCATTGTATTTGGACGTAAATCCCAAGACAACCACTTGACCTCAAATCTTAGGCTTGATTGTCTTTGGATCTAAATCCCAGAAGACAACTGAGTTGGTTGATGTTGTTGTTGCATGTTGTGTAAGTTACATAGATACCATATATATCACATTGATCTATAGGTTTTGAACCCACGAGACTCCAATTGTTTTCTGTCAATATGAATGTTAAGAGGGACAACTACTACAATACTAAAATTTAATGTTTTTATAGGTAGTTGTTCACAAAATAAAAAATAAAAATTTAATGTTTCCATAACAATATATTAAATTCTTGTGCACCCTCTAGATAAGATGTGTACGTGGTTTTATGCACATGGTTGTGCATGTGGTTTTGTGCACCTAATTTATGCACATGTTTTTATACACACGGTTTGTGCACATGATTGTTAGTATTGTGTACATGGTATTGGCCCTATACCATGATATTGTAATAGGATGTTTATACCTATAAATGTATATGCATTCTAAATAATAATTTTGATATGTTTAGTTCCAACAAGTGGTATCAGAGCATGAAGGACAAGGGTTGTTCTTCAATGAGGAAAAGCATAGTTTTGGCCTATAGAGTCTAGGACAAAATTGAGAGTGGCTACAATAGTCACTAGAGTATCATAGAAGACAAAAAAATGGAAAGATCAACCATTAAGAAGTTCAATGGTAGAACTTCAATATGTGGAAGTGGAAGATGGAGTATCTTCTAGTGGAGAGAGACTCGAAGGAAGTAATCATGCATGATACACAGTTGGGTGTAGTATCCTAGGATAATTGGGACAAGAAAAATAAAAAAGGTATTGCATTGATAGGGATGAATCTGGCGGATTTAGTTTTCTCAAATGTCATCAGAGCTATGAAATCCAAGGATATGTGGGACAATTTGGCATAGTTGTATGAGTCCAAATATTTTATGAACTTTATCCTATTGAGGGAAACATTGTATAGTCTATGGATGGTGGATGGTGGAAGTGTGGTAGAGTACCTGAAAACCATGATCAACTAGTTAAGGTCAATCGAATATCAATTCAAAGATGAAGAGTAGTGTATCTACTTATTGTGCAGTCTCCCAGACTCTTGGGATAATTTGATCATTGTGATCGGTGGGAGCACAAAGGTAACTAATCTAAATATGGATGCCATTGTGGGATAGCTTCTACAAGAGGAGACACAGAGAAAAACTATAGAACCCACAAAGAGTGTTGAGGCCTTGACTGTGAGAAGTAGGAATAGAGAAATGAAATATTACGACAACACAAGAGGAAAAGGATATAGATCTAAATTGAGAAAGCAATTTTCAAGAAAACGTAAGAAGCAATATTTGGTGTGCTAGAAATACAATATGACAGGACACATCAAAAGTGAGTGCAGAGATGATTCTAAAGGAAATAAGGCATAATCAACAACAACATCTACCTTATAAGGACCTATAGATCTTGTTGTGTTCTTGGAAACTAATGCCCAAGAGGAATTATGGTTAATTGATTATGATGCGTTATTGTGGCCATTGCACAACTAGCCCCAAATTTGGGGATCCACCTATATTTTTTTATTTTATTTTAGGAATTTTTGTATTATTTGAGTGATAATTTTAATATGTTTCTTTGCTTGAGTTTGCTTTGTAGTTTCCATGGTTGCATTGTAGGCTTGGGTGTGGACTATTGTCTCCTTTTAGTTTCTTTCAAGTTGTCTAGTGTGTTTATTAGGTTCTTTCTTATTTTTATTGTTTTGGTTAATTTTAATGTTTTGAATTAAGCCAATTCAAATATTTGAAACTTATTAAATCAAATTTAAAAAAAATAACTAAAATAAAAAATAAATAAACAAATAAATGAAAATAAAAATAAAAAGAGAAAGGATTAAAAATAATAATCATGAAAATAAAATAAAAATAAAAATAAAACAAAAAGGAAAAAGAAATAAAATAATAGTATATATATAAATCAAAATAAAGAAGAATTTTAAATTATACATGTAAGTATTGACTTCAATAATAATATCAAGAGGGAATCTGATTGAGGAGGGACGTTTTTCGAAGGATTGCCCAAACTATCATACTTGTTTCGGCCATATTTCACTCATCTGGACTTGGGTTGAGATGAAATTTTGAAGGTCGATGCCTGAAAAAGCCTAGAACGTCTCCACCAATTTTTAGATCATTTGGAGCAACACAGAGCCTAGCACATCCCTATGTGTGAATGATATTTTTGGCAAGCTATTGTGCAAGGGTTTCATCTGGGTTGAGTGCAAGTAGCTCTAAAGGTTGGTTTTTAGGGCCTTCGAGTCCTAGAGGCCAATATATTTTTGGTTTATACTCAATATTTTAGCAAGATATGTTGTAGGGGATTCAAGATGGGTTAGAACTGTGTCTTTCAATAGATCATATTGTGAACTTGAGTGACAATGAATTACAATGTGCTACACAAAATAAAAGTGAAAATCATACCTTTCCATGGCATCTAGGGCAAGGATTAAAGAGATCACGAAATAAGTTTCAAGCATATGATAAAAAAATGGCTCATATCTCAAGTGAATCTGGTGCTAAGGTGCATCCAAAAAATAAATATACTGTGAAAAACCCTATCAAGGATAAGAATTTCGAAGACACAGCCCCAAAAATTAATTTTAGGGATTCTCTCCATAGTGGACAACCTCAGCCCAATTCTAATATTATTCTTAGGGCTTCCCATAAACCTCTAAGAATACCTAATATTGATCCCAGGAAAATAGAGTCAGGATGTCTTAAAGCAGCTGATGGAACTCCTATTGTTAAGCTTGATATGGGTAACATCCAAACTGGCATTAAAGATCTAGAAAAAAGAGGACTAATTTGTCAGCTCACAGGTTTTCATCTGAGTATGTCTTCTTTCAAAGTATGGGCTTAAAAAATATGGAAAAATTAAAGTGAGTTACAAATATCTATTTTTCCAAATGGTTATTTTATTGTTTTATTTTCTAATAATGAATATGGAGAGAAAACGTTTCAAGGGGGTCCCTGGTTTTTTGGAAGGGCATGGCTTTTCATGAAGCCCTAGCATATTAAATTTAAATCCAAAGAAGAAATGCCTTCTACAGCTCCCATGTGGGTTAGACTCTTTGGCCTCCCTATTGAATTTTGGAATCCTACTATTTTTTCTTCAATTGGAAACTCTTTAGGAACTTTTATGATGATTGTTGATTGTACTCAAAATTTCTAACATATTATTTATGCTTAGATTTGTGTTTTAATGGATTTTGACAAACCCCTACCTAAAAATATCACATTACAATTTGGGGAAGACACTTGGGAGCAAGTAGTGGACTACGAGAACATTCCTTTTCATTGTAGAATTTGCCATGAATATGGTAATTTGGCTAGTGCTTACCCAAATAAAATTCCTGATCAAAAGAAATAAGATATAAACTTAGCAGGTTTCCAAATGCCTAGAAAGAAGAACACTTTGAAAAAATAGTTATGAAGAATCAATCAAATTCATCTGCTAATATGTTTGAAATCCTTTACACAAATTATGTCCCAAGTGAGGAAGAGGAAATAATGGAAAAAAAATCTTAGAAACACAATTTCCTGGTATTAATGAATATCATAAATTAGAATATTATAGGACTCAAAGGGAGTCTTTCAAAACAAAATGAAATTAGAATAATTATTCAGATAAATCATCCACATCTTGTTTTCCTTTAAGAAAAAAATATGTCAATGGAGGATATGGACTCAATTGCTAGTAAAATTTGGCCAGCTAGAAAAGTGATTTTCCTCAGTTCCTAGGGGACTTCTGGTGGCATTTCTTGTCTTTGGGACCCAAAACAGGTAGTTATTCACCATATGGTTGGCAGTTGGGGTCTTTTGGCTATATCTATTCAAAGTAGAAATTCCAACCAACTTATGCTCTTCATTATTGTTTATACTTTGATTGATTTGGATGAAAAAATAAGATAGTGGAAGGATATAACTCATATTATCTCTCATTTTCCTAAAGCTTGGATCTTGATTAGAGGATATTTCAATGCCATCCTCTATCTAGATGAGAAAATAGAGGAAAATATAAATTTGGACAAAAGCACTGATATCATGAGTGAATATATTGCAAACCTCCATCTTATGTACATCCAAATAGATAATGGCCTTATGACTTGGTCTAATAGAAGGCAAGGCTTAGCTTGTAAAATAGAGATACTAGATAGGTTTTTGCTCTCTAAAAATTTCTTAATCCATGGTCACATTCCTAAAGTGAAGACTCTTAACAATGATAGTTTGGATCACTAGCCACACATGGTGGAAATATGGAAAACCAATGTGATTTTCTCTCCTTTTTATTTTCAATTAATGTGGCTTAGAGACAGTTCCTTTAGACCTCATGTGCAACAATGGTGGAAGGAAGGTAAGACTAGGTATGGGACTAAGATGTTCTATTATGCCAAAATACTGCATTACATTAAATCCAAAATCAAGACTTGGAACTGGAAGGAGTTTGGGGATGTTCATAAAAAACATCAAGTTATTGCTCAACTTGAAAATTTGAATAAGAAAATCTATTTAGATTACCTCACAGAGAATAGAAGTGTAGATGAAATTAAACTCACAACTTAGTTAGAGAAATGGGAAAAAAGAGAATGCTTATTGAAGTAAAATTCTAGAATTCAATGGCTCAAAGAAGGAGATCGAAACACAAATTTCTTTCACAAATATCTTCTAGCCTGAAGATCTCACAACTTTATTTCTTCCCTGAAATTAGATTCTGGAGATGTTGTCTATACTTGGGATGGCATGAACTCTATTGTTGTGAATTAATTTTTCAATCTTGTTGCTACTACTCCTCTTGAATTGACTTCTCAACAACATATTCTTCAAGTGATCCCTTCTCTTATCACTTCTGAGCAGAAATCTATTTTGATTGCTCCTGTTACTATTAATGAGCTTCAACAAGTGGTTTTTAAAATGTAAAAATGAAAAACCCCAAGCCCTAATGGTTTTCCCATTGATCTCTACCAAGAGATCTTGGATATCCTTCATGCTAAATTAGAGGTGATGGAAGAAACCAAGAAATCCATAGATATTTTGAAGGTTATCAATAAAAATTATATAACTCTTGTCCCAAAATCTCAATAGGCTTATCATATATCAACTTTTAGACGTATTTATTTATGTAATGTTCTTCTCAAAATCATTACTAAGATCATGGTAGAAAGGTTGAAGCCTCTTTTGCATAAGATTATTTCCCCTAAACAAGGAGGTTATGTGGAAGGACATCAAATAGTGAATGATATAGTTCTTGCTTAGGAAGACATTCATTCCATGGAAATACAAAAATATCCTTCTATGTTCATTCATTTAGACTTATCTAAAGCTTATGATAGAGTGGATTGACACTTTCTTATCAAAGTATTTAGGCAATTTGGTTTCTCTCAAAATTGGATGGATTGGATTATGGGTTGTATCTCTTCAATATCTTACTTTGTTCTTATCAGTGGTAGGCCTTCATAGTTATTCCTAGCTTCTAGAGGTATTAGGCAATGTAACCCCCTCTCCCCATATGTATTATGTTAGGATCCTCAATCCTAACATTATTAGTTAGTATTAGTTAGTATTATTAATCATTTAATTATTATATTATTAACTTATAAAGTGAACCATCACGACCCTTCATAACATGAACCATCACGTCTCTTCATACGTGAACCATCATGTCTCTTCACCAATGTAGCTTTAGGGTAGATATATATTTTAGGTTGGCCATCCATATCAAATCATCCATGAATAATAAGAATAAGAATCATATATTCCAAGGAGGGAGCCCCCTATAGTGGCAAAGCGATTACAAGGGAGCCCCCTTTGAGTGGCCTGCGATTACATTTACATTAATTTGTTAATAATTTTATAGTAAGACCTTGGGGTCTTACCATTTGGTATCAGAGCCATGTGGAACCCAACCATGTGGGATTTGCTCAAGGAACTTTGTCAAATCACTTCCGTGCGTGAGTATCAAACTCGGTTTGAGGATATAACCAAACACAACACAGGGTTGGATGAATCAATTCTCATCAATAACTTCATTAGTGGATTGAAAGAAGAAATTAGAATGGAGGTGACAAGGTTCAATCCCTATACCATGATGCAAACCTATGGATTGGCCAAATTAGCTAAAGATAAAATCAACGGACAACATCGATTATGGAAACCACCTCTGGAGAATTCATCAACCACTTACATCACTCCCAAGCCGATGCATAATGCTAACCTCGATAAGGCAATAGAAGAAGAAAATGATATAGAGGTAGACATAGTGATGGATACACCTGAAGATAGCACTAAATATGGTAATGATGAGGAAGGTAAGGAAGATGAGGAAGCCACAAAAGATAAAAAAGAAGAGGAATATGTGGAAAATAAGGACAATGAGCAAGAAATATCTCAAGACATTCCTGAAGTGACTCATTATGGCCAAATATGCACTTTACAAGAACTACACTCAAATTCCTCTCCAATAGTGAGTTATCACCATAGGGTCAAACCTATTCAAAAACAAGGCAAAAAAGTGACTACACACTCCTCCGTTGCCTCTCCCAGGGAACAACAAGAGAATGTAGAAGTTTTATCACCTCTTTTTATGCATCATTCTAAGGTGTATGAAGAACCCCAAGGATTGCCCTTCCCTCATCATCACATAGTTACTAATATTTTTGGCAGTCCTCCGCTAATGCTTCATCCTTCTCGATATCCCTGCCTATGAAAGGATGAAATTAAAAGAGTCCAAGAACTTACACAAATCCTTCTTGGAAAACAAAAGATAAATCTCCTCACTTTGAGCTTTGAGGACAAAGCTCTTTTTAAGGAGGGTGGCATGTTAGGATCCTCAATCCTAACATTATTAGTTAGTATTAGTTAGTATTATTAATCATTTAATTATTATATTATTAACTTATAAAGTGAACCATCACGACCCTTCATAACATGAACCATCACGTCTCTTCATATGTGAACCATCATGTCTCTTCACCAATGTAGCTTTAGGGTAGATATATATTTTAGGTTGGCCATCCATATCAAATCATCCATGAATAATAAGAATAAGAATCATATATTCCAAGGAGGGATCCCCCTATAGTGGCAAAGCGATTACAAGGGAGCCCCCTTTGAGTGGCCTGCGATTACATTTACATTAATTTGTTAATAATTTTATAGTAAGACCTTGGGGTCTTACCATATTCATCATTCTTTTTGAATGCTTGGATAAGACTATAACCAAAAATAGATACAAGAAAACCTTGAGGGAGTTACCATTGCTCATGGAGCTAGGCCTATCTCTCATATTCAATTTTTTGATGACTCTAATATGTTAGGTAAAGCTACAGTTAAGTAAGCTTCTAAAATAAAGTAAACCATAAACTAATTTTCTAAGGCTATCAAGCAATTGATCAATTAACACAAGTCTAAAGTCATTTAATTTTACTACTCTACTAGACAGGAATCCTTGGTCTTGGATAAATTAATGTATAATAAGACCTCCCTTCCAATCACTTATTTAGGCATCCCTATCAATACTCAAAGACAGAAAAATAAATACTAGAATTGGTTTTTGGACAAAGTTAAGAATAAAAATGGAAAGTGGACCAATAGGTGGCTTTATTTTGGGGGTAGAATTACCTTGGTAAAGTTTGTCCTTCAAGTTATACCTATTTATGTTTCTACCATGTTGAATATCCTAAAGGTTGCTATTCAAGAATTAGATCAAATTAATCATCGGTTACTCTGTATTGGTACTAAGGAAAAAATAAAATGGGCCTTGGTGAAATGGGACACTTTATGTCTTCCTAAGAATGAAGGGGTGTTAGGATTCTGATATGCTATTAATACCAACAAAGCTTTAGCTACTAAATTGTATTGGAAGATTTTACATAACCCCAATGCCCTTTGGGCCAATAATATATGTTCTAAATATGCTAAGAACAAAAGTCTATAAGACCTTGTTCGTTATCAATTGCCTACCAAAGGTTCTCCAATTTTAGCGGTTCTTAAGATTAGTGAGGATTTGATTAAGAAAAAGCTATTTTGGATCATTCATAATGGTCAAAAGGTAAATTTTTGGATAGATTCTTGGGATGGTCATCAGCCTTTGATAACTTAGTTTCTTGATTGGAGGCATTGGATGGAGGAGCTTAATCGATCTAATTGGATACAGGTGGCTAATTACTATCGATACCATAGTGGTAATTCATATGTTGGTAGATATTGGATCCCTATTGAGGACTATCCTATTCAAATACAAGACATCCAACACATCCTGCATATGAGATCTCTCTCTTGGTCCCATGATAAAGACTTTTTTGGATGGAACAACACTACTAAGGGTGAGTATTCATTTGCTCAAGTTTATTTGGCCTTATGCCATAATAATCCCAACAAAGTTTATGACATATTTTCTTAGTTGTTGGCTCAAAATATATGGCCTAATGTGATGTGTTGATGCTTAAGCTAATTGGTCATTGGACAAAGGTTATCTTACTTGCTATGGCCACCCTCTCATATGGTTTGATTCACAAATAAGGGAAGCTCTACTTTTTATCCTTTCTTTGGATGGCTCCAATACTAGAGGTACCTAGTTCCTTTTTGCTTTGTTTTTGCTTCACTTTGGTTTAATCAAGGTATTTTAGTTCTCTATCTTAGACATATATTTCCTATGTTAAATCTTGCCTTAATAGTATTTTTGCCTAGAAAGGTCGTGTTGAGTGGTATTTTCACCCGATTGTGAAAAAACACTCTCCGATAGGATTCGAGTTCGAAATCCTCTCTTGCAAAGAAATTTAATAAATAATTTTCTCCAAGGTCTCCGCTATGTTAGCATTTGTGTAAATAATAATGTTCAGTTCGAATGCTCAAAATACCTTAGTGGTTGCAAGTAACTGTTAACAAGGGGCACTGTGATTTATTTTATTTTGACATTGCAATGGTTGTTCATTTAATCCGCATGAACTCAATGTGAATTAATCTTAATGATGAAATTATTTATTTTTGATTTCGGCAGATTTTCAAGTATTTTATTTTAATGACTGTAAATTCAACTAAAGTTAGACTTTCGGGAAGATAAAAGTGCAGAGAATAAAAGAAATGAAAACAAAATGTAGAGAAACTAAAACTAAAGTACATTCAGAGGGCTACGATCCTAATTTGAAAAAACCAAAGATAATGAGGTTTTCTGCATACAACCTAACCTATTGAACCTGCAACTCGCACAATCCAGGTAAGTTAGGTGTTGGTTTCTAGGGTTTAAACTTTGGTTTTCAGATTTAGACATTCGCATGAAGCAACCAAGAGAACTTGCATTAAACTTCACCTATAAGCCTAGAAATCTGAAAGGGGAAAAAATAAACATTAAATCTTGCATGCAAAAGATAACTCCTTCTTTCTTGTCAATGATATGCAACTCTCTATAATTCTGTATTAAAAGAATGTATCAGTTTACAATGATAAAATGTTTCTAGTTTTATCAAAACCAAAAAAAGTGGAGGAAAATGCTCCAAAAGCAGGCCCAAAATGGCCTATCGCCTTCAGCTCTACAACTCTGCCCACAGTGGTTTCTGACCCTTGTACCAATCTATGCTTCTACTTTTAAAATTTCTAGCCATGCTCTCTGTTTCACTCTGTGATGCTTCATTTCATTTCCCAAGTCCCGTCATTTCATCTTCCCCGCCTCTTCGTCATTTTTGACTTTCTACTCGATGTCAAAACGTTTGATCTTCTCTATGAACTATAACTGTCGATCCTGAAGCGTTATCATAGCCCTAACATCTTTGTGCCATGTGTTCTACACTTTTTTGCATGTTCTGTAATGGCCCGCTGTGAATCGCGACAAAAAAAATAGTATGTCATGATATCATGACATTTTCTATCTACAACTTTGTTCTTCCACCTGTATCGTGAAAACAAGACATGTCGTGATATCATGACATTTTTATACCAGCAGCTTAATTCTTCTTCATGCATCACGAAAATGAGACATGTCGTGATATCACGACATTTTTCTGCCAGCAGCTTAACTCTTCTTCATGCATCATGAAAATGATACATGTCGCGATATCGCGACATTTTTCTCTTTCGGGCCGCGAGGATGCAACCTGTCGTGAAATCATGATGCCTTTTCATTTTGCTCTATCTTGCTACACTTGGCCACGAAAACATGACATGTCACGAAATCGCAACACTTTTTCTTTCTGTATCATCTCATTGTTTTCTGTCATGAAAATTTGACACGTTGCGATATCGCGATGTTTTTCCTCTACGTTCACTTTGGTTGCTCTCGGTCGTGAAAACATGACATGTCACGATTTCATGACATAATTCCCTTGCTTAGCTTGTTAGTCATCGTGAATCGCAAAAATGAGACATGTCACGATTTCATGACATTTTTCTATCTTCACCTCCGTTGCCATCGACAGATCACAAAAATGCAACCTGTCGTGATTTCACAACACTTTCTTTCATTTGTTCCTTCCTCACTTTCCTATCACGAAAAACCTGACATGTCACGATATCATGACGTTTTTTATCTTTGCCCTTCATCTCGTCTTCAGGTCGTGAAATGGCAACATGTCACGATATCACAACAACTTCTACATTGACTCTTCTCTTGTTGCCTTCAACCGCGATTTCATGACAAGTCGTGAAAACATGACATGTCGCGATATCGTGACAATTTCTGCACTTAGCTTTTTCACCCGTCGGACATCGCGAAAACATGACAGGTCGCGATATCGCGACAATTTTAGTTTCTTATTATGTTCGACTATTTTGATCGCGATTTCATGACATGTCGCGATATCGCAACATTTTTCACTTTGTCTTTCTCTCTCCTCTAAGAACCGCGAAAACCCGACATGTCACGATATCGCGACAATTTTCTATTTTTGGTCGCGATGGAGCAACATGTCGCGATATCGCGACAACTTTTCATTTTTGGCCGCAACGGAGCAACATGTCGCGATATCGCAACACTTTTCATTTTTGGCTTTTCTTTGCTCTTTTAACATCTGGGCCACTGCAATATTCTTGGAAAGTGTGCAAAAAATGTGAGTCCCCAATTTTGGGGTGGGTTGTGTAGCAGCCACAATAAATGGCGACTCTATTGGGAAATGCTCCTGAGCATTTCGGTGAGAACCTAACCTGAAAAAAAATACATACTTGAATACAGGCGTTAGCACATAAAACATAAACAAATGTTGATAGATCAGAAATACATGAAACATTAGAATCATTAAGTATCAGCTCGGTGTGTGCAATGTGTTCCATTTTCTATCGTTTGAAATTGATCAACATTCCATTGTCAGTTTTACATGAATGCATATGTGAGATTGTGAATGATTTTTGTAACCTGATAAATATGCTTAGAGATTTTGCTTTTATAAAGGCTTAGACCTTCTAGTATCATACACAAACATTTAAGATTATCAAACCCTCTTAGGATCAACTATATGTATAATGAATTGCTTTATTAGATCCCAAAGTTGGTTATGAGTCACTACTATCTTGAACCCATGTGCAAGTGAAAGTGAAATCAGAGCTTTGGGAAATCGGACTCCCAACCTAATCGAGATGGGAGTTTAACCCTATCCTTACTACTCTGATTTGGAATTCATTACCTCACTTTGAGCAAAATAATTTAACCAATTATGGATGAAATGGTCATGCTAGTCTATCCATTTTAACAATCAGTGGTCTTGTTTTTAGACAAGACATGCTGCCACGCATGGGCATACTTAACCCCATAATCCATGATTTAGCTTCATTTATTTATTTCTTGGACCTTGGGGATGACTACCCATCCTTTGCAGAGGACATGTAGTACAATCCTTCCAATCCAATATTAAGATGAAATGGGAAATATTTAGTTTTTATTTCTTGGACCTTGGGGATGACTACCCATCCTTTGTAGAGGACATGTAGTATGATCCTTCCAATCCAATATTAAGATGAAATGGGAAATATTTAGTTTTTATTTCTTGGACCTTGGGGATGACTACCCATCCTTTGCAGAGGACATGTAGTACGATCCTTCCAATCCAAGATTTATGATGAAATGAGACATAGGAGCTTTGGGGAATCAAATTCTCAACCTAGGCGAGATGAGAATTATGCCCTATCCTTACTACTCCATGTAGGTCAAATCAGAGCTTTGGGGAGTTGGATCCTCAACCTAAGTTCGATGAGGATTTAACCCTATCCTTACTACTCTGATTTTAGGCTTTAAGCTTTATGGAAGTGGTAAAAACCATTGTTTTAAGGATCATGTTGCATAATAGGATAGACATGAAATACTTCTTTCACCTGACCTTTTCTTCCAAGCAAGGTTTTGATCATTTTGCTCAAGATCCTTTTTAATGTGTGCAAAACGTGTTTGGTTCAAGATAGTTCGAGCATCAGTTCCCAACCTTAGGATCCTTTTAATATATGTTATATAATAACCCTAAGAGGATTCGACACTTTTTCAATGATTGTACTTGAAATGTAGATGCAACTGAGATGAAATGTATATGCAAAGTGGGATGTAATATGAATGCATTACTTTTCTAAATTGCGGATGGAGTATTGCCATAATTTGTATAACTGACAACTTCATGCATCACAAGTTCCAAACGATATTATTTAAAATGTTTGTGTTACTTGCGGAGCTTTCTACAACATAATTCCAATGTTTCACATTCTCCTGATCCTAGGCATAAGTTGACATCTCAATTTTTTTTTTTTTTAAATAGACAACCAGATATGTCCAGAGGACCAACACACAATCTTTAAATCCAAACCCAAATAGCAATCCCAAAAATGAAAACTTGAAAACCCACACCAAAAACCAAAAATTATATACACTATTGTACAAGATGGTGCAAAAATTTGGGCCATCATTTGCCCGGATCCCAAATACGGTTAGCACATTTTGAAAGACATTGAACATTAGGCGCATACCAAGCTTTGCAAAAATGCAAGAATAAAAGTAAGCCAAACAATATTCCAATTCCCATTATGCCTTTCTCACTCTGCCAACTTGCTTGGATAACGTTAGCAATTTCATTTTGAAATTTTAATTCATTGAATTGATAAGACAATAAATGGTTTTCAATCTCTTCTTGTCTATTCATGAAAGTATCCACTTCATAATTTGATTCATGATTTAAAATCAGGCCTTCCTTTTCAAATATGAGATGTCGCAAACAAAAGCCTATTTCTAAAAGTCTTGACTTCAAATCATTTTTCAAGATTTTAAAGCAATGAAAATCATTTAAAACTTGACAAGCATCAACAAAATTTGACATTTCCTCATTAATGATATTAGCATCCAAAGGGACATCATGTAACCTATTACTTAAAATTTTTGTAGCTACTACCAAAGGTAAAGATTTCACCTTGTCATCCATACTCAACCCATCATGGTTAGAATTTACCACAACTTGATGAGAGTTAGTAGCTTTTTATTTTTTTGCATTGTCTTCTTCATCACCCAACACCTGTTCAAAAACACCAAAGTTAGACACCCAATCAAACATGCGTCCATCCTTTTCAAAACAAGAGCCTAGTTTTTCAAGATATGTGTCGCGTGACACCTTTCCATGATCAATGGCTTGAGTTGCCTCGAAATCCACATTTTCATTAGGATCATCAATAGTATCAAACCCACACCACTTAGGTTTTGTAATTTCATCATTTTGATATGGCATAGACATTGTAGAATCAATAGGTGGATCAAGATTTTTGATTTCCTGTCCCACGAGAGGAACAAAATCAATTGATTCTCCATCTGTATCCATGGTAGTATAATCACTATCCTTCTCCAACCTTTGATGAGATTCCAAGCCTTCTTCCAAAACATTCTCAGACTGTACAGGACCGGTAATATCCTCATATGAAAGGGCAATTGTATTATCCTGCATATCAATAGGCACACGAAATTCATTAGAAGGTTTGGAGTGAGCATACTCTTCCCATTTATCCCCAAAATCATAATAATCATTTTTCAAAATCAGATTGTGGTGCTCAACTATTTCTTCATCATATTTCAATTCATCAACATGCTTCTCATCAAATTTACCTTTACCTTCCTTAGATGGTTCAATTATTTCCAAAATTGGGTTATTGCTTGTATTCAAATTGATAAGGCTATCATAGTCCACATTTGTAACCCATGATTCATGTTTAACATAATTTGGAAGGTGTGAATTTTCTTGGTCATTGTTTTCAACAATGTCATCCGACGTGTCATCCGAGATGGATTCATCCTCATAGAATTCATCTTTTGGTGAGTCAAGGGTTCCCAATTTATCACATGTTTCAATACTAGTTGGATCTAGCACTCCTCCCTTGCCTGAAATCATCATATTGTGAAAATCATTGAAATTGATTTTAGAAACATCTTTTGAATCAAGATGAGTATTTTGAAGTTGATTCATACTTAAGAAAGATGATTGATCTTGCATAGTAGGTTGAGGATTTTGCAATTGATTGAAGTTTGGGAACGATTGTTGATTCTGAAATTGATTCAAACTTGAACTCGGTTGAGGTGGATAAATCATCGGGTGGGTAAGGGAGGTATTAAATGATTGAATATTATATGATCCAAAACCCACACCATAATTTTGATAACTCAGTTGTTGCTCAATTGCCATTGCTTGAGTATAGGCTTGTGACAAAGATGTGATTTGAGGCATCCCTCACAAATATGTGGAAATGAGTGGGTCAAGAGCATTGACGTATATTTGGAGAGCCACTTCTTCTTGCAGAACATAAAATGTCACTAATTGAGTATATAATCCAAAGAACCTTTCAGAAAATGACTTCACATTTTCACTTGGTCCTTTTTTAATAGTGAAAAATTGCTCGTACATGCGGACTGGGTCAACTCGCTCTCTGTTGAATTGATTAAGAAATGTTGCCTCTAGCTGAGCCCAAGAAGTGATAGACCCTAGAGGTAGACTTGTAAACCAATCATATGCCACTTTTTCCAAGGTGTAAGGGAACATTTTACAAGCAACATCATCATACCAAACTGTTAAGTGATTCACCACAAATTTGAATGCTTGAATATGTTCTTCTGCAGTATTTGTCCCATTAGACGAAAATCGAGGAAGACATCTCTCAAAACCAATGGGAAAATAATGTTGAACTCCTAGTATGTTCAATGGGCTACCTAGCATCCACGGTGTAAACATAGCCATTAGTGAATCTTTAAAGAATATAACTTTAATACCAAAAAATTCTTTTTTTTTATTTTTTATTTTTTATTTTTATTTTATTTATTTATTTATTTTTTTAAATCAAATCAAATCACATTATTCTTGTATGAACAATCAAAGCATTAGAACAATGCATAGCAATTCATGTCCTCCTTTTAACAGTATAAAGTTGTATTGTTAACGGAGGGCTAAAGATAATAACCAATAGGGCATGAAATATTCAAAATTGAAATCCCTGTAGCACTTAAATCACACTGAAATAAACCAATTCAGGCCCTCCTTCTAGCGCCAATCTATTGAGTGGTGTTAGAGGAGGCCGAAGATGCTAATCAAATGGACTTGAAATATTTAGCAATATAGAGCTCTTGAACAATTATTAACCTGTAGCATTTAAAATAACGATGAAATAAACCATTTCATGCCCTCCTTCTAGCGCCAATCTATTGAGTGCTAGAGGACTAAAGATAACAATCAATAGGGCATGAAATATACAAAAATTTGAATTTAAATCACACTAAAATAAACCCATTCATGCCCTCCTTCTAGCGCCAATCTGTTGAGTGGTATTTTCACCCGATTGTGAAAACACACTCTCCGATAGGATTTGAGTTCTAAATCCTCTACTTGCAAAGAAATCCTATAAATAATTTCTCCAAGGTCTCCGCTATATTAGCATTTGGCATAAATAATAATATTCAACTTGAACGTTTGGAATACCTTAGTGGTTGCAAGTAACTGTTAACAAGGGGCACTATGATTTATTTTATTTTGACATTGCAATGGTTGTTCATTTAATCCGCATGAACTCAATGTGAATTAATCTTAATGATGAAATTATTTATTTTTGATTTTGGTAGATTTTCAAGTATTTTATTTTAATGACTGTAAATTCAACTAAAGTTAGACTTTCGGGAAGATAAAAGTGCAGAGAATAAAAGAAATGAAAACAAAATGCAGAGAAACTAAAACTAAAGTACATTCAGAGGGCTATGATCCTAATTTGACAAAACCGAAGATAATGAGGTTTTCTGCATACAACCTAACCTATTGAACCTGCAACTCGCATAATCCAGGTAAGTTAGGTGCTAGTTTTTGGGGTTTAAACTTTGGTTTTCAGATTTAGACATTCGCATGAAGCAACCAAGAGAACTTGCATTAAACTTCACCTATAAGCCTAGAAATCTGAAAGGGGAAAAAATAAACATTAAATATTGCATTCAGAAGATAACTCCTTCTTTCTTGTCAATGAGATGCAACTCTCTATAATTATGTATTAAAAGAATGTATCATTTTACAATGACAGAATGTTTCCAGCTTTATCAAAACCAAAAAAGTGGAGGAAAATGCTCCAAAAGTAGGCCCAGAATGGCCTATCACCTTCAGCTCTGCAACTCTGCCTACAGTGGTTTTTGACCCTTGTACCAATCTGTGCTTTTGCTTTTAAAATTTTTGGCCATGCTCTCTGTTTCGCTCTGCGACGCTTCATTTTGTTTCCCAAGTCCCGTCATTTCATCTTCCCTGCCTCTTCATCATTTTTGAATTTTTGCTCGACGTCGAAATGTTTGATCTTCTCTATGAACTATAACTGTCGATCCTAAAGCATTATCATAGCCCTGACATCTTCGTGCCACGTGTTCTATGCTTTTTTGCATGTTCTATAATGGCCCGTTGTGAATCACGACAAAAAAAATAGTATGTTGCGATATCATGACATTTTCTATCTACAGCTTTGTTCTTCCACCTGTATCGTGAAAACAAGACATGTCGCGATATTGTGACGTTTTTATACCAGCAGCTTAATTCTTCTTCATGCATCGCAAAAATGAGACATGTCGCGATATCGTGACGATTTTTCTGCCAGCAACTTAACTCTTCTTCATGCATCGTGAAAATGATACATGTCGCGATATCGTGACATTTTTCTCTTTCGGGTCGTGAGGATGCAACCTATCGTGAAATCGTGATGCCTTTTCATTTTGCTCTATCTTGCTGCACTTGGCCACGAAAACGCGACATGTCATGAAATTGCAACACTTTTTCTTTCCGTATCATCTCGCTGTTTTCTATCGCAAAAATCTGACACGTCGCGATATCATGACATTTTTCCTCTACGTTCACTTTGGTTGCTCTCGGTCGTGAAAACACGACATGTCACGATTTCATGACATAATTCCCTTGCTTAGCTTGTCAGTCGTCGTGAATCGCAAAAATGAGACATGTCACGATTTCGCGACATTTTTCTATCTTCACCTCCGTTGCCGCCGATAGATCGCAAAAACGCAACCTGTCGCGATTTCATGACACTTTCTTTCATTTGTTCCTTCCTCACTTTCCTACCGTGAAAACCTGACATGTCGCGATATCGCGACGTTTTTTATCTTTGCCCTTCATCTCGTCTTCAGGTCATAAAATGGCGACATGTCGCGATATCGCGACAACTTCTGCATTGACTCTTCTCTTGCTGCCTTCGATCGCGATTTCATGACAAGTCATGAAAACATGACATGTCGCGATATCGCGACAATTTTTGCACTTAGCTTTTTCACCCGTCGGACATCGCGAAAACATGACAGGTCGCGATATCACGACAATTTCAGCTTCTTGTTCTGTTTGACTATTTTGACCGTGATTTCATGACATGTCGTGATATCGTGACATTTTTCACTTTGTCTTTCTCTCTCCTCTGAGAACCGTGAAAACCCGACATGTCGCGATATCGCGACAATTTTCCATTTTTGGCCGCGATGGAGCAACATGTCGCGATATCGTGACAACTTTTCATTTTTGGCCGTGATGGAGCAACATGTCGCGATATCACAACACTTTTCATTTTTGGCTTTTCTTTGCTCTTTTAACATCTGGGCCACTGCAATATTCTTGGAAAGTGTGCAAAAAAGGTGGGTCCCCAATTTTGGGGTGGGTTGTGGAGCAGCCACAATAGGTCGTAGTTGTGTTTTGTGTTAGGATCCTCAATCCTAACATTATTAGTTAGTATTAATTAGTATTATTAATCATTTAATTATTATATTATTAACTGATAAAGTGAACCATCACATCTCTTCATAACGTGAACCATCACATCTCTTCATAATGTGAACCATCATGTCTCTTCACCAATGTAGCTTTAGGGTAGATATATATCACATTGGCCATTCACACAAATCATCCAAGAAGAAGAATAATAAGCATAGATTCTAAATAGGGAGCCCCATATAAGTGGCAAGGATGAAGCCCCCTATAGCGGTAAATAAATTACAAGGGAGCCCCTTTAAGTGGTCTATGATTACATTTTACATTAATTTATCAATATTTTTATAGTAAGACATTGGGGTATTACCATTGGTTTGGGAATCCAGGGTTCCTAGCACAATAAATTTATAAATAAGAAATAAACCTAATTTAAGAGAATCACCTTTTGCATTGGTTTGGGAATCCCTCCAATGGTTTTAATATATTATTACTTCTACTTGTGGGTTTTTACCTTACAATAACCAGCGATTCATTATAAAGGTTATTATTTTAATTTAGATGCTATTTTACTTATTTCTTTATTAAAATTGTGCTAGAACCTTCAGGGTTCTACCATTTGGTATCAAAGCCATGTGGAAATTGATTAAGGTTCTTCATAAAAACACTACCATGCATGAGTATGAAATTCGATTTAAGGATATCACCAAACACAACACAAGATTGGATGAAGCATTTCTCATATATTGCTTCATCAATGGATTGAAATAGGAAATTAAAATAGAGGTGATGAATTTCAAACCCTATACTATGATGCAAACTATTGGTTTGGCTAAATTAGCCGAGGAAAAAATCAACGCACAATAATGATTAGGGAAACCACCTATGGGGAAATCGTTGAACACTTACATCGCTCCCAAACCTATGCATAATGGAAGGGTACAAAGCACTTATATTTCAGATGCAACTATTCCTTGTAGTTCTTCCAACGATGAAAATGCAATTGAGGTAGATATAGTGATAGATACACCTAAAGGTAGCACTAAATATGGTAATGATGAGGAAGGTAAGAATATGAGGAATCCATGGAATATAAGAAAGAGGAAGAAGATGTGGAAAACAAGGATAATGAGCAAGAAATTTCCCAAACACCTGATCACAACGATAAAGGCAATATGATTGATATGCCAAAAGTGATCGATGCATCTGGTAAGGATGAGGTAGACAATACCAAAGTGACTCATTATGGCCAAACATGCACTCTACAAGAACTACACTCAATTTCCTCTCCAATAGTGAGTTATCGCCACAGGGTCAAACCTATTAAAAAACAAGGCAGAATAGTGACTGCACACTCCTCCATTACCTCTCCCAAGGAACAATAGGAGAATGTAGAATTTTTACCACCTCTTTTTATGCATCATTATAAGGCATTTGAATAACCCCAAGGTTTACCCTTCCCTCATCATCATACATTTACTAATATTTTTGGCAGCCCCCTGCTAACACTTCATCCTTCTCGATATCCCTACCTACAAAAGGATGACATTAAAAGAGTCCAAGAACTTATGCAAATTCTTATAGGAAAACAAAATATAAATCTCCTCACTTTGAGCTTTGAGGACAAAGCTTTTTTTAAGGAGAGTGGAATTATAGGATCCTCAATCCTAACATTATTAGTTAGTATTAGTTAGTATTATTAATCATTTAATTATTATATTATTAACTCATAAAATGAACCATCACATCTCTTCATAATGTGAACCATCACGTTGATTCATAACATGAACCATCACGTCTCTTCACCAACATGGCTTTAGGGTAGATATATATATTACATTGGCCATTCACACAAATCATCCAAGAAGAAGAATAAGAAGCATAGATTCTAAAGAGGGAGTCCCCTATAAGTGGTAAGGATGGATCCCCCTATAGCGGCAAAGCAATTGCAAGGGAGACCCCTTTAAGTGGCATGTGATTACATTTTATATTAAATTATTTATAAAATTTACACAAGAACATCAGGGTTCTTGCATTTTGTTTTTTTTTTCCTTAATTTTTTTTCGAGGAGTATGTGTTTTTTTGTACTATTTTGTTTTTGTGTTGTTTTAGTTGTTTTTTGGGTTTTTGTTATTTCCTTTATGTTTTTTGTTTTTGTGGTTTTTTTGTGCTTTTGTTGTTTTTCATGTTTTTTTTTTTTTTAGTTATGTTTTTGGTTTTTTTAAGTGTTTGTGTTTTTTGTTGTTTTTATGGTTTTCTTATGTGTTTTGTTGTTTCTATGGTTTTCTTATGTGTTTTGTGTTTTGTGTATTGTTGTTACTTTTTATTTTATTTTATTTTTATTTATTTTATTGTTTGCTTTTTTTTTTTTTTGTTGTTTTTATGCTTTTATGTATTTTTGTTTGTTTTATGGGTTTTATTTTTTTGTTTGTTTATTTGTTTGATTATCTTTGTCTTTTGATGTTATGTTGTTTGTGTTTTTTGTTTGTTTGTTATTATTTTTGTTGTTTTAGTCATGTTCATTGAGTGTGTCAAAGGGGGTAGGCCAAGTGTGAGTCTTGGGCATTTTTGGCAAAATAGATACCTCTACCTCCTTAGGACTTACCCAAAAAAGGCAACCCATTTGAGGTGTTTTCTAGAATAAAAATATATACTTCACTTTAATGTTAATAATTTTGTTGGCAATTACCCCTTATTTTTTTTTATTTTATAGGTACACAAGGTTGTATGCCTGAGTCCGGGTCTACGTGCTCCACTTCCCTTTAGAGTGCACAAGAGTCTAAAGGGTGCATGACTCTGTGTGCCCAAGTTTTACCTATGTGCTCCACTTCCATTTGGAGCACACACAAGTCTGAAGGGCATACAACTTCATGCACCTAAATTTTTGTCCATGTGCTCCACTTCCCTTTGGAGCGCACGACCGTCTAAAGGGTGCACAACTTTGTGCATCCAATTTTTGTCCATGCACTTTGCTTCCATTTGGAGCACGCAAAGTGTCTAAAGATCACATGACTTCATACACCCATTTTTTTATCATGTGCTTCCCTTCCCTTTGGAGTGCACGAGCATCTTAGGGGCAATGGAGTACGTGAGAATATAAAGGGTGCATGAATTTGTTCACCTAAATTTTTACTATGCGCTCTACTTCCCTTTGGAGTGTGTGAGCATCTAAAGGGTGCATGAATTTATGCACCCAAGTTTTGCCCAAGCACTCTACTTACCTTTGGAGAACATGAGATTCTAAAGGGTGCATGAATTCATGCACCCAAGTTTTGTCTATGCGCTCTGCTTCCTTTTGGAGCCCATGTGCATCTAAAGGATGCATGACTCCATACACCCAATTTTTGTACATGTGCTCTGCTTCCCTTTGGAGCATGTACAAGTCTTAGGAGCAGACAAGCTTGTACGCCCACTTTCGGTTCATGCACCCCACTCCCTAGTGGAGCATACAAAATTCCAAAGGTGCACAAGATCATACACCCAATTTTGTGTGAGGTATATAAAATATTTAAAGGTGCATAAACTTTGTGCGCTCCACCTAAATTTACACGTTGACTTTTTTTTAAGTGCAGATGAGTATTAATGGCACATGATTTTTGTGTACCCCTTTCATAAAGTCATGCTCCTTGATCAATCATGCTCCATCCAAACCAATAAGGAGCAATCAAGTGGACAACTTTATCCCCACCCAGTGACAGTCCAACCATGTAGATCTGAAAAGCGTCCAATCACCATTTGATGGAGAATCAGGTCTATGTGCTTAACTTTGTGGTATGATAAATAAGAACTGTTTGGCCAATTAAAAAGCAAGTACTCCACATAATGATATTAATGTAGGTGATTTAAATAGAATACGACTGATCTCCCCCATGACATCGATGTGAATGCATGCATGTAGAGTGCATTCATGAGGAATAGAGCATTATCATTCTAAAGAACTCCCTATCTACAAAGATCCACTCTCATGGCTTCAACAAGAGCAACTACAGTAGGGGTACCAAATGTAAATGCCCAAATTGGGAAATTAATAGGGGCTTGATCGATAATAAATAGGGTGGGGAGAGCCAAGGATCTGAAAGCACTGATTGATTCATTGGATTCGAGTAAAGACACTACACCATACTAGTAGCAAGAAGTGGAGGGCATAACCATATACATTTTTGACCCTACTAAGTAAGACAACCAGTGCCACCCTACCCTACTAAGGGATTTATTTATGAGAGCACATAGGTATGGCGGTGAACCAAGTCCTGTCTACAAAAAATGGAATTCTAACCTTGATAGACTGACATGCCCTAAATTTTATCATTCTTTGGACCTCCTGGCATGGTTTGTAGTGGCCTATGACCCCAAAAATAAGACTATTAAGGACCATAAAAATTAGGTGGTGTTTAGATTAACTACTGATAGAATCAGGAAGGTATTTAGGCTCTCCATAGACACGCACATTCTAGACCTCCCCACCTTGGCCCTATAGTCCAATTTTATGCTTCACACCTATCTCCTAGAGATGCTCCTAAAAATAAATAAGAGGATGCCCTCCAACTTCCCCATACACAAAAATATCCTTCATCCCTAGGCATAGGATTACGTAGATATCATCAATTTGGTTCTAGGTACAAAAGACTTGGAGCACATCACAAAGGAGGTTTTGTTCCTAATCTTTTAGTGTAACAAAATCGATAAAATCTATGTACCAATGGGAGGAAGTCATCAGCAACAATATGAATAAGGAGATGACAAAATTACAGGAGGTCATATTAGCTAAAAAAGAATAGCTTCCCCCTTATCTTACTATTCCTTCCTAGTTCACTTGATCGTTGGCAAGCTAGAGCAGTCCCAAATTGTCAAGGTGGGGGGAGTTGGTGCCACCATAGTTCAGTACAGGTTCTTATTCATTTAGTAAGGATGCTCTAGCTATGCCACCTTCTTAGAAAATATATTACCGGTAATCCACGCTTGTCTATATGGAGAATAACCCAATATATTAGACGTCAGAGTTAGAACATTTCTTCGTGAAGCTAAAGCGAGAGATTTTTTCTACACATAAGAGTATTATTATATTAGACTTTATGGTTCTAAGCTACCTCCAAAGGCATTACCAAAGCACTGCCTAACATCAATAGATATTCTGGAAATAACCAGACAGATCACTAAGGAGGTCAAAATTATATTCTTAAGGAAGAAAGAGAGTGTGTAGTGGCTGCCAATTCCTTGCACAATGGGTCCCTATACGTATTTAGGTCATTTTTTGATGTTGCAAGCCATATAGAACATGGATACATACTACTTACAAGAAATAACCTAGAGACATTATATCCTAAAGGTCATCACAGGAAAGTTATCTCTAGCAAGCTTGCTCTCTTACAAGTCACACATAGGGTAGATGAATTTGAGTATAAAATACAAAAGGCCATAACGTAAGATCGATCATTAGAATTGGTGTGGAGAATGTACAGAAGGCCTCATAGTAAACTAGAAGTAGTGGGGTATTACAGTTATGATCTAATACTACATAGGGAATTGTTAGTAGACAAGATGGTTCCACTAGTCTCAGTGACTCCCCTAGAAGAATTCTAGGACCCCACCTTTCATGTCATCTATTAGGATACGAACTTGTTTAAATTCATGATGAAAATAGTGGACGAAGAATAACAGGAGCAAGCAAGACTTCCCTCCTCTAGTTATCCCATTTTGACATCAAAAGTGAAGGAGTTGGTCACTTACTTCCCGCAGCAAGCACAAAGTCTCACCTCATTGGCCCAGGCATTGATGTGTCCATCTTACCAGACTGAGCTGGCAGTCGGGTAATCTACCTTATTATCCAAATGGAGGGTTGATGAGAAAGTAGTTGCAGCCCTACTTAGCACTCAACTCTATATATAGAAGACAATTATAGTAGTAGCATTTTTTATCAAACCTCTAAGAGAAAAAATTCAGTCCAAGTATAGTTGTGTCTAAGATTTAGTCGTATTTTCTCTTCTGTATGTTTTTTCGTCTTTCTTACCACTCCCTTTTCTTCTACAATTTTTAGGGACCATCCAGGAAGCTTCATCTATTGAGATCATTTCCTATGGATGCATCAGATTTGGAGGCTCTTACAACACTACAATTAGGATTGAGAGAAACAAACCTCAATTGCAATATTCAAACTTGGGAGGTATTGTACTTATTACCATATAATACCTGAGCACTTTGTCGGGCTTTTATGTATATCATTTTATATAATACAAAATCCAACTTTGTTCCTGGTAATTTTTGTATTATGGTTTGTGTCTACTTATTTGCATATTATAGTAATCTGAATGTGTGGGTAACATTTTATTTTGCTAGTTTATCCGTTTTTATTGATTACATAATTTGAATGAATATAAATGGACTAGTTATCCTTTCTCTTTATTTTTTGGGTTACCCATTTTCTGGGTTACCCTATGTTAAGCTTCTGCCATTTTCTCTTTATTTTCTAAGACACTCCGTAAAATTTAGGAAATTGTTTTTGACCATCCGATCGTAGGATGGGTCAATGGCAAGCAAGGGAGCCATCATCATGTAGTGGGGATTGGTATATTAATAGGGATTGAGGGTTGCGCTACAGACCACATCACAACAACTTGTATCTTATCATTTCATCGGTGTTGAATCGTTCATTTGACACTGATATTGTAGCACCCTAAAATTGGTGCAGTAAACCTTAGAAAATAATTAAAATTACCTTAGTAATGATTCAAAATTTAAATTTTAACCCCGAACCACCCGTTAACCACCTGTTAAACCGCTTTCCTCATTTTTCATGCCATTTTTAGGATTTGTTGTGACCATTGGATGATATCTTCGTCGATCAGATGATATCGCCTCAGATCGGATGAATTCATCTAGAGCAGAATGTCCAGACAATTTCGTCCCAAAACTAATTTTTCATAATTAGCTTTTGTTTCAACGGCGTCTCTAACCTGGGAAAAAGTGTGTCTATGTGGTTAGAGACTTCCCTCGTTGGAGATCTCCCAAATTGGGATGATCTCCAACCTCCCAACCTCCTTCATATGCCTATTAAATTTTATGCCTTCCCCTTGACATTCCCCTAGCTGAATTTTACTACACTTCGAGTTTTACATGCATTAGAATGTCTTAGACTATTGTTTGCCTTTGTCCCTTTTCAAATTTTCTTGTAGGAACTTTGTCATTTTTTAGCCGGAGCAAGCTCAGATCATCATAGATGATCCTGTACGATCTCGGACGATCACACCAAAATTTGAGACGATTTCATATTCTGCAGACAATTTCGACTACAGCCAACATTGAAGGCAATCAGTGCCCAGAGTTTACATTTCTTTACTCTTTTTTGTTGTTTTGCTTTGCATTAGTTAAGCTTATTACTGCTTTGCATCTTGGAGTTCACCTCATGTAGCCTAGATGCATAATAAAGTCAAAGTTAGTCATTAAAACAATGCATTTTACTTAATTTGTTATCTAAAGTTGTCATTCTAGCATTCATACTTTCATTTCTATCATTTTCCCTTGCTTTTGCAATTGTATTTTTTGTTCTTGGTATCCATTTCTGCAATTATAGGTCTTTGATGAATTCGTCAGACGATCTCGTCAAATTAGATACAATCTCGTCAAATTAGAGACGATATCATCAGATTAGAGACGATCTTGTCATATTAGAGACGATCTTGTCAAATCAGTATATCAGGGATGATCCTATCAGATTAGAGACGATCCTATCAAATTCCAGGCGATTTGGACTACTTCAAAAATCAGAACCTCCATCAGACATCCGAAATCAGGTATGACTTTTCTCATCTAGCTTATTCTTTGTGTTTTCTGTTCAAATATGTTTTTTGTATTCATTTAAATCTGCATTTCATATAGAATAGTTTAGATTCATTTGGCCAAACCTAGGAGTTGAATGATCAAACATAAAAATGAACACATCAAACACTCTCTCAACCTAGGCATGGAAACTGCCATTCAAAAGTTTCCTGGTGAACCCACCATCCGTCAAAAATTCACCTTTATACACCTCCCTCGAGAGGCGGGACCTTCGCAAGGCCTCTCAGTCCGAGGTATTGTCCCATCCTTTTCACATCCCCCTTCCGGGTGCGGATCCTATAGCCTGAAGGTAAGGGTGTGAAAAATTTGGAGCGATACAATTTGGTGAACCCGACATGAATAACATAGGCATCTTTCTGATTCAAAAATATAAAAAAAAAACAAAAAAAATATAAATATATATATGTATACAAGAAAAAAAATATGATAAAATCATCATTTCAAATTTGTATGTTTTAGATTCAATTCTAAATAGGAGATATTAAATATTACTTTTAGAAGTACTAAAGAAACCATGAGTTTTTACTCAAATCCATATGAGCCCATCAGTAATGTTGGAAGAATTCAGCCAAATACATTTGTTGATTTTGACCAACCTCATCCCTATTCAGCATCACCTCCATCACACTTTTCTCATTTTTCATCCTTAACCCAACAGGACAATCCCTTTTCCAATCCTCTTCATAACTCTCCCATATATCCATATTATGTGTATCAATCCACATACAATCCTCCTCCACATTTTCAATATTCTTCTCTCAATACAACACATCCATTTCAACAAGAAAATACTTATTCTTCCAATCCTACCATGCACTCACATCATACTTCACAATCTTCCTATCATCATTCTACCCATAACAAATAAAAGAGAGGTAAGAAACCATTAAGTCCTTTTATGACTGAACTCCTAAGGCACATATTAAAAACCTCTTGAAAACCTTCATCACGTACATTTACAAAGCTCAATCAACCAATGGATATAATTCTCAAGCATTTACTTGATACAAATACAATTGAACTCCCTTCCATAAGACAACTTGATACCATAGTAGATTGGTTTAAACCTGAGCTACATTGTGAATATCATAGAGTAGATGGACATATGACACAAAATTGTAAAGATTTAAGATGTGCAATTCAAGATTTGATTGATAAGGGTCTTTTTAATATCAAGGAATTACAATCTACAACTAATTATAAAACTCCATTAAACAATCAAACTCCTACACAACAAATACCAATAATCAATAAAGACATGGGGATCTCCCAAGAATCCCTATTCAATTATCAACAATAGGAAACCAATCAAATATTGCATGTTAATGTGTTCCATCATGATGATATTACTAATATTGTAACAAAAACTACAAATGAGCAACCTCAAGTTCAATCAACTCAATCCGATATTCAAGAGATGGATTCCTCATTTGACCAACCTTCAAAACTATCTTTGGCTCTAGATAATGATCCAAAATGGAATGTAAGCATAGAAAGATCATCTTTAGAATCAAAATCTCAATTTGAAATCCACTTTGATAGCCAACCACAAGTGATTAATCCTCAAGCAAAGATATCCCTTTTGGAAGTATTACAAAGTTCTCATAAGGAAACTTTGTTCAAGATACCTAGCCAACAATTTGTTCCTCATCATATTTTCTCGAAGAACATAATTAATGGTATAAACCCTCTTGAGGTTAACCATATTTCATTCTATGATGAGGAGATTTCTTCCTCTATTCCACAAGAAGACTACTATCTTTACATTACAGGATCTAGTAAAGAAACACCTGTTAAAACTATCATGGTAGATAATGGATCCTATCTCAATTTATGCACATATCAATTATTCCAAAAACTCAAAACAAAGGAAGAAGATCTTAATGAATCAAATGTTATTATAAAATATTTTAACAATGAAATTCAAGAAGCTCAAGGTACTATACTTTTTCCCCTCAATATTGGATCCCAGATCCTAGATACTTTGTTTTATGTAGCATATTGCCCTTCACATTACAACCTACCTCTCAGAAGTCCTTGGATTCATACGATGTGGGTTGTCCCTTCCACTCTTCACCAATGTTTGTGTTGAGAAGCAACACACCCCCACTGAAAAATGCATTTCCATCCTCTTGAAAACCTTGAGCCTTCACTTTTGCAGTAGGGACCCTCTAGACATTTCCAGTTTTAAATTCCAGTTTCTGCTTGCCTGCTTTTAATGTTGTGCTTTCTCTTGTATTCTAGCTTTGATTATCCCAGACTTCACTTTTGCATGCTAGAATCATTCAGGCATAAACAAAACATCGCACCGGTACCGAGAAAAATGCTGAAAATAGATAGAAAATTCATTGAAAACCAAAACTTTCCATTTTTGGTAGTGTCACGATATCGCGACACTTCCATTTTCGGAAATGTCGCGATATCGCGACGAATTTTGGCAAAAGCAGCTAAGTCATTTTTGTGTCGCGATATCGCGACACTTTCCATTTTTGGAAGTGTCGCGATATCGCGACATTTCCATTTTTGGAAAGTGTCGCGATATCGCGACATTTCCATTTTTGGAAAGTGTCGCAAAATCGCTGCAGGATGAGGAGAGAGAAAGCCGGGGAGAAAAATGTCACGAAATCATGATGTTTTTGGATAAAGCAAGCCGATGAGTACGGAACAGCGCGATTTCACGACATGTCGCGAAATCATGACATGTCGCATTTTCGCGGTAGGAGAGAGAAAATGGGCTTGAAAGGATAAAATCGGCTAAGTCGCAAATGTGTAGCGAAATCGCGACACTTTCCATTTTTGGAAGTGTCGCGATATCGCGACATTTCCATTTTTGGAAAGTGTCACAAAATCGCTGTCGGCCAGGGAGAGAGAAAGAAGTTTGTACGGAGAAGCGCGATTTCGTGACATGTCGCATTTTTGCGGCTAAGAAAGGAGAAATGGAGTCAAGCAGAAAGATGCACGAAATCGCGACGTCACGATTTCGCGACGTCGCGAAATCGCGACAGGGAGAAGAAGGTTGTACGGAGGAGCGCGATTTGGTGACATGTCGCAAAATCGTGACATGTCCCATTTTCGCTGAGGATAAATGATAAATTGACTAAGTCTATAAGCTGCAGCGATTCGCTGACATGTCTCAAAATCGCGGGCTGGAGCTTGCAGCGATGCGCTGCATGTTTCGAAGATCAAGGGTGAAAAGTGCAGCGACGCGCTGCATGTTTCGAAGATCAAGGGTGAGAATGGTAGCGACGCGCTGCACGTTTCGAAGGCGAAGGGTGAGAATGGTAGCGACGCACTGCACGTTTTGAGGAAGTCTTGCAAGACAAGCATGTCGCGAAATCGTGACATGCTGGAGCAAAGTTGTACGGCCGCTAGCAGGAGGCGCGATTTCGTGACATGTCGCATTTTCACGGCCGACAGGGAAAGAAGCAGCGCAGCGCTGGGGACGTCGCGATTTCGCGACATGTCACGAAATCGCGACATGTCGCGGAATCGCGATAGGAGAGAGAAAGTCCTCAGAAGGCCCGAAAGTGCATTCCAGCTGAAGAAGAGGGCATCCTGGGGTAGCGACACGTGTCAAAGCATGTATGAGACAGAGCAAGGCCGACATGCAAGCTTGATTTAGCTGGTTTTTAATCTGATTTTAATGTTTTAAGCTTGGATTTAATGTTTATTAAAGTGCTAATGCAATCTTTTGTCTTTCATGCAGGATTCCATCTGGCACTTACGGGACAACCGGGAAAGGCCATAAAGACAAAGTTAAAGTGCAGATTTGATCGAGGACCGCCATGCTAGAGGAGAAGATGCCGGTGAAAGCATTCAATGGCAAATTTATGACAGAATTAATAGCATGAAGACAATTTCAACTCAGGGATGGCTTTGCGGAGATCAAATTGATGGAGAAGTGGTGACTCATCCGGCTCACCAGCAGAATTAATGGAGGCATTTATTTGCAGTTGCGGATGAATGCAAGTGGCTTTAGATTTTATCTTCTCCATTTATGGCAGTGACTCCCTCGATTTGCCGAAGGGTTAAGTTCTATCCGGACTTTGATTTTAAATGGATTTTTATTGTAAAACCCGGGTCCTAGGGTTTAGAAAGATAAGATTTGCAGTTATGAGAAGAAGATATTTCTGAAAAGATCAGGGTCTGTCCTGAGTCTATAAATACTTCTTCTCAATGTAATTACGGGAGGCGGAGACTTAGAAATAAAAGGCTTATAAGCAATTTCTTGCAAATCTTGTGAAATCCTTTGTTTTCGGACTTGGAGTTGATGTGCTTTAGCTTTTCTGTGATAGCATGGCCAGGAGCCTAATATTTTGCGAGTGTGATAAGTGTATCTTCTTTTGTTATCCGTTCCATTAAAGTTTGTTAGATATATGCTGTGAATCTGCCATTATCAAGTTTAAATATGTTGTTAGGCTTCAGTTGTTCTATCTTGTGCTAGGGGAAATTACAGATTTCAGGTGTAAGTTTGTTCTAATTGCCCTGTCTTCACTGTGTGAGCTAGGTCTGTCGGTGAAAGATACCAATTTTAACCAGCTTCCCTTGGGTTTATAATTTTTTGCTAGATCTGTTCCACTCTGCCTTGTGCTCTTAGTTGAAAGTGATCTTAGACTGACTGGACACTTTCTTCTTTGATTTGTTCTGTTGTGAAGTTGATAGCATAGATAAGATTGATAGTTTAGGGTTTTACAGTTAATGTTTGATAAGCTTCTCTTTTACGCCTTACCCTACCCTCTCTTTGTTTTCGGTGAATGATCCATTTTTATTTTCTTTATTTGTCTTTTATTTGAATCTGCTGACCCATGAGAGCTAGATCAAGAATTCAAGTTAAATCTGATAAACAAGTGACAACTACTGAACGAGTTCAGTGAGCCCCCTGTAAGGTAACAGAGCAGTCCATATTGAAATCTATTCCAGAAGCGGAAAAGAGTGAATAGCCATTCGACCCAACTCTGTAACTCGCACCTTGGATAACCAGCTAGATCCTAAAGTGAGTGGGATTCGTCCCGTGGATGTCTCCGGAGCTTCCTTGCTCATCCTTCGCGGGGTGTGTATGAAAGCCGGACCAACATCTAATTGGCGCTAGAAGGAGGGCCCATGAACTCAGTTCAAGTATTGTAAGGACCTAACACCAACATTTGAAGGACCCACAGTGAACTCCGGACAGTTTTGTAAATTGTCAGTACAGTTTTGTAAATTGTCAGTGCAGTGTTTTAACTTGCCAAATACAGAACCTGTTGAGAACTGCAAAGTTATAAGTGCTTGTGAAAGCTGGATTCTACATACAGGGTAACAAGGTCCCACCCCAGAGCTGGAGAGCTCCTTGTCCCTGAATTAGAAACTCCGAGAAGAAGTAGCCTCAGAAGGGCCAAATCTCTGTCACAGATAGTTTTATCACCACTGATTGTTACTCCAACCAGAGCTCAGAATATCCCTGTTAATCCATTAGCTATGGCAAATTGGTTGGGCTCCACAGCTTTGAACATTCCGGGTATAGCCCATGACTTGCCCAGAAATCCAGAAAGATACCTCCCTAGGTATAAACATGATGGGACAAGAACTGCAGAGGAACACTTAGTTGCATTCAAGAATGCACTGAAGTTATTAAATGTACAACATGAGGATGTTGCCTGCAGACTCTTCCCGTTTACTCTCCAGGAGGGAGCTTATGATTGGTTTTTGAACCTCACCAATGATTCCATCACCAGTTGGAATGACTTAGAAAAAGTCTTTGTGTCACAGTTCGGTGAAGTGATAGACCCCAGTATTTTATATCAACAGTTTTCTGGCATCAAAAGAGAACTGAATGAGTCTATCAGATCCTATAATGTCAGATTCCAGAAAGCTTATGGTAGACTCACTGGCTATTATGTACCGAATGCTGACCTGGCATTAGAGATTTTCAGGAACTCTCTAGACCCAATGACCTCTGTCTTCTTGAAGAGGGATGCCACTGTTACCAACTTGACAGAAGCTTATAAAGAAGCTTTAATCTTGGAAAGACAGTTGGGACCCCAGCCTTTAAATATTCAACAAACTCCTCTGATCACTCAAGCTGCTCCTGTGTTCAATCCCATTCCACATCAGATGATGCTGCCAGTTTGTCAGACTTTACCATCAGCAGCACCAGTGGCTGCTGCACCTGTTGAGAATGTACAGAACCCGGTAAAAGAGGCTGACAATGCTAGGATTGAAGAAGTTTCAAAGATTGTTCAAAAGCTGGCCAATGATTTTTTGAGCTTTAAAAGGCAAACTTCTACTGGAGACAATCCCAACAGATATTCATACCAACCAAACAGATTTAACAGGCCCCCATATGAACCTAATAAAGATTACAAGGGTAAAGCTCATGATGTGAACATTTGTGATTTGGCTCTGCCAAACTAGTGCAGAATTCATGCCACTTCTCAGCATTGGGAGTTAGATTGTGTGGAATTTTGCAATGCATTTGAAGCCTTGTCAGGAGATTTGATCTCCCCTGAAAATCAAAGAACTGTTGAGGGCCCAAGTTCATCTGGACACAGTGCAGCTATGGTCTTGGATTCTTTTTCTTTCCCGGATGAATCTGAGAATGTAGTTGAAATGCCCATGGATGAAGTACAGGCTTTCCAGCAGTACAGAAGAGATAATTACAACCTGAGAAACAGGAATCCTGAGCCTAATACCACATCAACTCCTCCGGATAATTCTCACAATATTCCTCCTGACCCCTCTCCAAGCAATAATCCACCTCCACCAAAGGGAGGAGCTCAAAGAGTACCAGATGTTGCTATTCCTCCACTTAACAAAGGATATAACATAGTGGAGGATATGAAAAAGATTAAGGCTAACATTACTTTGCATGAGTTGGCACAGATTTCAGAGCAGAGAGATAATCTGATAAAGACATACTCTAGCCCTGTTGCTAAACCTGTGGATAAAGGGAAGAAAATAGCCAATGCCAATCTAGCCATGTACAAGGAAAAAGCTGAAGTTCCCCCATTTTAACTGACTGTCAGAATTTTTGGGAAGAATTTACATAATTGTTTGGTAGATTCAGGTGCATCTGCTAATGTCATGCCATTGGCCATTTGTCGGCAATTGGGGTTGACCCCAATGAAGTATGAGAGGAGAGTTGTCCAATTGGACAAGTCAGAAGTTAAGGTTGTTGGAGAGCTGCAAAACATTCATATCCAATTAGCCTCTGAGCCAAGGGCTCAGCATAAGATCGAAATCCAAGTTGTGGATATCCCAGTGGGGTACGGGATGTTGTTGAGTAGGGATTGGTCTAAGTCTCTAAATGGATATCTGGCAACAGACTTTTCACACATGTGGTTGCCATGGAAGGGTGTGGCCAATCAATTGCGGGTTGACAGAGAACCCAGGTACAAGCACACCATTACAGAGTACAATGCTGCAAATGAAACTGTCAATATTGCAGAGGTAGACATTGGTGTCTACAATTTAACAACTGGGCAGAGTAACCAGTTTAACAAAGCTCATCCTGTACATACTAATGAAGTTTGGACACTTCATGTGGATGGAGCAAGATGTAAGCAGGGTTATGGAACAGGGGCAGTCCTCAAAGGGCCTCAAAGTCAGACATTTTTTATGTCTTACCGCCTGCAGTTCCCATGTACTAATAATTTAGAGAGTATGAAGCTCTGATTTTAGGTTTAAAATTTGCATTGGATAGAAATGTGAAAAACATTCAAGTTTTCACTGATTCAGAATTAGTGGCAAGCCAAGTCAGGGGTAAGTTTCAGTGTAAAGCCTCTTATCTGAAAGGATACAAGCACAGAGCTTGGGATCTTGTGGAAGGCTTTGATGCATTTAACTTAACACATATACCCAGGGAACAAAATTCACATGCAGATGTCTTGGCATCTTCAGCTGCAAGTTTAAAGCCATTGGAAGATTTTAAGTGGGATAAGTTTTCAATTGAGTTAGTCCCCTGTCCTTCGGTTCCAAACAATATAGATAGCTTTCAAGTTTTCTCAGATGATCAGCAGATTGTGCACTTCTTACAGAGTACTAATACCTTTGAGAATGCTATAATTGATGAAGGCCAAAGGGACACCCTGATGGAACAGTTAGATGATGACAGGGGAATCATGAGATTGAAGGACAACAGAATCCCAAAGGGAATGGTAGAGCTGGAGAGGCTATTTGATGTTGACAAGATCAGGCAGAGGGTGAATTCTGAAGATTATGTGGGCACCACAGACAATGAGACTGAAAACTTGAATGTAGGCACTGAGGAGGATCCAAAGAACATCAAGTTGGCAAAGGATTGTGATCCAGAAATAAAGAGAAATATGATTGATTTCCTGCACAAGTCCAAGGATGTAATGGCCTGGTCATACAAAGATTTAAAGGTCTTTGACCCAAAGGTTTACACTCACATCATACCTTTGAAAGAATCTTGCAAGCCTTTCAGACAAAAACAGAGGCATGTTAATGCTCTGTTAGAACCCCTTATCCAGAAAGAAGTGGAGAAGCTCTTGAGTGCAGCAATTATTTTTCCTATCAGGCATTCAACCTGGGTGGCCAATCTGGTGCCAGTCAGGAAGAAGAATGGAGAGATCCGCCTTTGTGTGGATTTTAGGAATCTGAACAAAGCATCTGAAAAGGACAATTATCCCCTGCCTTCTATGGATGAAGTACTGCAGATTGTTAATGGCTCAGAGATGATGTCTTTTCTGGATGGCTTCTCAGGCTATAATCAGATTCTAGTTGAGAAGGAGGATAGAATGAAGACTGCTTTTACAACTAAGTGGGGCACTTTTGCTTACAAGAGGATGCCATTTGGATTGATAAATGCAGGAGCAACATTTCAGAGGGCAATGGACCATGCCTTCAAGGGGCTTATGGGCAAATGTATTGTAGTTTACATGGATGATCTAACAGTCTTTTCCAAATCTAAGTTTGACCATGTAAAGCATTTAGAGTCTGTGTTTAACAAGTGCGAGAGAGTTTGGCATCTCTTTGAATCCAAAGAAATGCATATTTGGTGTAACAGAAGGCAAACTGCTTGGGCATTTGGTCACAAAGGATGGCATTTCTATGGATCCAGGCAGAGTTGAGGCCATATCTGGCATACCATTTCCCAACTCCAAGAAAGAGTTGAGATCATTCTTTGGAAAGATTAACTTTGTCAGAAAGTTTATCTCAGGCTTTGCAGAGATAGTTAAACCAATGAATGATATGTTAAAGCAAACTGCCCAGATTGCCTGGACCACTGAAGCTAAGGCTGCTTTTCAAGAAATCAAGACGACCATTAAACAAGCACCAGTCTTAGTAAGCCCAGATTTCGGTGCAGATTTCTATCCGTACACATTCTCTTACGAACATACACTTGCTGCGAGTCTTGACTCAACGGAGAGATAAGGAGAACATCCAATTGCTTTTAAGAGCACTAATTTGAAGGGAGCTGAACTGAAATATTCCCGTTTAGATAAACAGGCTTATGCTTTGGTAAGGGCAGTGAAACAGTTCAGACATTATATACTGAGGAGCAAAGTTCATGCCATAGTGCCGGACCCAGCTGTCAAGTACCTTCTAAGTCAGAATGAGTTGGGGGAACTGAGGGGAAATTGGGTCACCAGGCTGCAAGAATATGACTTGGAGATTCGGCCTGCTAAAGCGATCAGGGGACTTGGTTTGTCCAGGCACATTGCTGAAGTGCCTCCACAGCAAGAAGTTAATCAATTAAACTCTGAATCTGATGATTGGTATGGGGATATCATTCATCTGCTACAGTTTGGAGTTTGCCCATCCCATTTGAACAGAACTCAAAGGAGAGCATTAAAGTTAAAAGCTGCTCACTATCTCCTTAAGGCAGGTATTTTGTATAGGGAGAATTATGCTGGCATCTTCCTAAGGTGCATCTCTCCCAGTGAAGTCAGTGAAGTCATGGCTAGCTTTCATGAAAAACTAGGGGCAGGACATTCATCAGGATCTGCCACTGCACATAAGATACTGAGAGCAGGCTATTACTGGCCTACACTTTTTAAGGATGCACATCAACATGTCAGAACCTGCCATCAGTGCCAGACATTTGCAGCCAAAGAGGCAAACCGAGCTCTGCCATTGCAACCAGTTGTGATAAACAAACCTTTCATGCAGTGGGGACTTGATTTTGTGGGGGTGATCAATCCAAATTCCTCAGCAGGACATAAATATGTGCTGACAGCTACTGACTATTGCACAAGGTGGGTTGAAGCAGCGACCACCACAAGAAGTACAGCCCAGGAAGTTATTGATTTTCTTGAATCAAATGTCATAACTAGATTTGGGGTTCCCCTGAATTTGGTCTGTGATAATGGGCCAGCCTTCCAATCATTGGAGTTTGCAGATTGGGCATACCAGATGGGGATAGTTATCAGATTCTCATCCAACTATTATCCCCAAGGCAATGGATTGGCTGAGTCAACAAACAAGAACTTAATGAATGCCATCAAAAAGTCTACAGCAGATAAACCCAGGCAGTGGCATACATTGTTGAAATATGCACTTTGGGCTGATCGGATAACACACAAAGTGGCTCTTAAGACCTCTCCCTTTGTTTTGTTGTATGGTACCCGACCAATTGTTCCCATCTCCTTGAAGTTGCCCACCTACCAATTTGCCTTAGATTATTTTGAAGATCATGATGATGTTGAAGCCCATGTTTTAGACCTCACTAACTTGCAGGATGAAAGACTCCAAGCCCTGGAGCACTTCAGTAGGCACCAAGAAACTGTCAAGCGGTGGTTTGACAAGAGAGCCAAAGTGAAGGCTTTCAAACTGGCTGACTTGGTGCTTCTGTGGGACAAGGCCCATGAGAAGAAGGGTAAGCACACAAAGCTGCAGCCACTGTGGATAGGCCCCTACCAAATTGCTGAAATATTGGGTAACAATGCTTTTCGCTTGCAAGACCTGGATGGTAATTTTCTGGACCTCCCTGTTAATGGTCAATACTTGAAACATTATTTTTCCGCTGTTCCATCCAATGTATCATTTGAGTAAGCTATAAAGAAGTTGTAACATGTGTACATATTGTGAATAGCTCTCCCAGTTTTATTTGCTTTAGTTCTTTATTGTAGTTCTTTTTCTTTGTTGTCTGTACAGTTGCTTTAGTTGCTTCTTTTTAGTTTTAATTGGGTGTTGTCTGTACAGGTTTGTTTGTTAGATTAATCCTTGCTCTTTGTGCAGTGTTCTTTGATTCTTTTGTTGTCTGTGCAGTTTTAATTTATTTGCTTCAGTTCTTAGTTTATTTGTTTTAGCTTAATTTTGCTGCCTGTACAGTTGTGCTTTGCATCCTTTGTAAATAGCCTTGCAGTTTGTTTTATTCCTTTGTCTGTACAGCTGTGCAGTTTTCAGTGTTTAGTTTAGTTTATTTCAAGTCTGTGCAGTTTTGATTCTGTTTTGCTTTAGAAGCCTGTGCCTGTCCTTGGATGCCTGTACAAAGTCCTTCAGCTTTTGAAATCTGTCTTTTAACCTTTGCCTGAGCAATCAATGGAATAGTCAGCCTTCAAATTGTTTTATTCTGAGCTGATCAATCCACAATCCAATGCCCATGTTGTTCACCATTCTAATAGAGATAGTCTGCTTGCACTGAACAGTAGAACTATTTTGTTATTCAGGACAAAGGTAGAGAGATGATGGGATCTTGTGTCTTACTTGCCACAGTTGTTTTAATAATAGAAAAACTGCTATGCTGTTTTGTTGGAGGAACTCCCGGGGAATCCAAGAAAAGTTGGTTATGAGAGGGGACTATGTCATGTAATTATTTGGGTATATCTAGAGGCTATCAGTGCCTAGACTGAAGCAGTTCCGGATTGATCAAAGTTCCAGATTGATCAAATGTTAAAAGAAAATTGTGATTTCCCTAAAAGCATTTCAGATATTGATATATTTCAGAGGGAGAGATATAAAAAAAAAAAGAGAAAAGAAAAAGAAAAGAGTTGAACAATTAAAAGAGGCAGCCAATACTTCCAAAAATATTTTCTTCTAAGTTATAGATTCTGCCCTACAGTTGTAAATTTGGGTCGTGTAAATCTAAAGGGTAACTCTGTCTAGGCTGTAAAAGGCTAAACTAGTAAACAGAGCTCTACTCGGTTTCCCCTTTTACAATCTAGAAAAGTTGATTAATCCAAGTTTATCATTCAATCCAGTCATCCTTGAAGAAAGTTTTATACCCTTTGTAATTGCACATCAGAAATCTTCCTTGAAGTAATTCAACCTAGTATGTCCTTGGGAAATTTTAACAGCTAGCAGTTAGTGGTCAATTTATTGTGAAGAATGTTCGTGGCAAGGCATGATGCATGGTCTTTTTGTTTTGAAACCAGAGTCTTGGGTTCTAAAATAGTGCTACTATTTTACCCATAGATATCGCCATTTGTTGAGAAGCAACACACCCCCACTGAAAAATGCATTTCCATCCTCTTGAAAACTTTGAAATTCCATTTTGCAGCAGGGACCCTCTTGATCCTTTCCAGTTTTAAATCCAGTTTTGCTTGCCTCCTTTTTAAAGTTGTGCTTTTTCTTGCATTCTAGCTTTGATTATTCCAGGCTTCACTTTTACATGCTAGAATCATTCATGCATAAACAAAATCTTGCACCGGTACCGAGAAAAATGCTGAAAACAGATAGAATAAATTCATGAAAAACCAAAACTTTCCTTTTTTGGTAGTGTCGCGATATCGCGACACTTCCATTTCTGGAAATGTCGCGATATCGCGACGGATTTTGGCAAAAGCGGCTAAGTCGCAGATTTGTAGCGAAATCGCGACACTTTCCATTTTTGGAAGTGTCGCGATATCGCGACATTTCCATTTTTGGAAAGTGTCGCGAAATCGCTGTCTGCCGGAGGAGAGAGAAAGTTGTCGTGCGACATGTCGCATTTTCACGGAGAGAGAAAATGGTTGAAAGGATAAAACGAAGTCAAATGTGTAGCGAAATCGTGACACTTTCCATTTTGGAAGTGTCACGATATCGCGACGTTTCATTTTGGAAAGGTGTCATCGGGAGAAGGTGGTGGAATCGGAAATGTATTAAGGAGAAAGAAATGGAAATTGATTGAGAAAGAAGTTAACATTGGCATGTCAGAAATCGGATGTATTGGAGGATAAGTGATAAGTAAGTGCAGGATGTGCAGTCTCAAAATCGGGGTGGAGCTTGCGACGATGCGTGAGTTTAATAAGGGAAAGTGGGATAATAAGGTGATGCGACAGCGCACGTTTGAAGGCGAAGGGTGATAATGGTAGCGATGCGCTGCACGTTTTGAGGAAGTCTTGCAAGACAAGCATGTCACGAAATCGCGACATGCTGGAGCAAAGTTGTACGGCCGCTAGCGAGAGGCGCGATTTCGCGACATGTCACGTTTTCACGGCCGACAGGGAAAGAAGCAGCGCAGCGTTGGGGACGTCGCGATTTCGCGACATGTCGCGAAATCGCGACATGTCGCAGAATCACGATAGGAGAGAGAAAGTCCTCAGAGGGCCTGAAAGTGCATTTCAGCTGAAGCAGAGGGCATCCTGGGGTAGCGACACGTGTCAAAGCGTGTATGAGACAGAGCAAGGCCGACATGCAAGCTTATTTTGCTGATTTTAATCTGTTTTAATGTTTAAAGCTTGGATTTAATGTTTATTAAAGTGCTAATGCATCTTTTTGTCTTTCATACAGGATTCCATCTGGCACTTGCGGGACAACCGAGAAAGGCCATAAAGACAAAGTTAAAGTGCAGATTTGATCAAGGACCGCCATGCTAGAGGAGAAGATGCCGGTGAAAGCATTCAATGGCAGATTTATGGCAGAATTAATAGCATGAAGACAATTTCAACTAAGGGATGGCTTTGCGGAGATCAAATTGATGGAGAAGTGGTGACTCATCCGGCTCACCAACAGAATTAATGGAGGCATTTATTTGCAGCTGCGGATGAATGCAAGTGGCTTTAGATTTTATCTTCTCCATTTATGGCAGTTGACTCCCCTGATTTGCCGAAGGGTTAAGTTCTATCTGGACTTTGATTTTAAATGGATTTTTATTGTAAAACCCGGGTCCTAGGGTTTAGAAAGATAAGATTTGCAGTTATGAGAAGAAGATATTTCTGAAAAGATCAGGGTCTGTCCTGAGTCTATAAATACTTCTTCTCAATGTAATTGCGGGAGGCGGAGACTTAGAAATAAAAGGCTTATAAGCAATTTCTTGCAAATCTTGTGAAATCCTTTGTTTTCGGACTTGGAGTTGATGTGCTTTAGCTTTTACGTGATAGCATGGCCAGGAGCCTAATCTTTTGCAGAGTGTGATAAGTGTATCTTCTTTTGTTATCCGTTCCATTAAAGTTTGTTAGATATATGCTGTGAATCTGCCATTATCAAGTTTAAATATGCTGTTAGGCTTCAGTTGTTCTATCTTGTGTTAGGGAAAATTACAGATTTCAGGTGTAAGTTTGTTCTAATTGCCCTGTCTTCACTGTGTGAGCTAGGCTGTCGGTGAAAGATACCAATTTTTACTGACTTCCCTTCAGTTTATAATTTTTTGCTAGATCTCTTCTACTCTGCCTTGTGCTCTTAGTTGAAAGTGATCTTAGACTGACTGGACACTTTCTTCTTTGATTTGTTCTGTTGTGAAGTTGATAGCATAGATAAGATTGATAGTTTAGGGTTTTACAGTTAATGTTTGATAAGCTTCTCTTTTTGCCTTACCCTACCCTCTCTTTGTTTTCGGTGAAATGATCCATTTTTATTTTCTTTGTTTGTCTTTTATTTGAATCTGCTGACCCATGAGAGCTAGATCAAGAATTCAAGTTAAATCTGATAAACAAGTGACAACTACTGAACGAGTTCAGTGAGCCCCCTGTAAGGTAACAGAACAGTCCATATTGAAATCTATTCCAGAAGCGGAAAAGAGTGAATAGCCATTCGACCCAACTCTGTAACTCGCACCTTGGATAACCAGCTAGATCCTAAAGTGAGTGGGATTCGTCCCGTGGGTGTCTCCGGAGCTTCCTTGCTCATCCTTCGCGGGGTGTGTATGAAAGCCGGACCAACAGTTTGAAGTTTTGAAATTGCAAATAAAATGGTTACCATACAGGGTGACCCAAAACCATTTGAAGAATATTTAACGGTTGAAACATCAAGTTCTATACATTCTCTATTATCACAATTATCTTCTATCCATCTCTTTTCTTCATCCATATATGATCATCCTTGTTTACCAAATAACATCCATGCATATATTTCATATATGCTCCCTCAATCTTATCAAGACTTGCAAGATAATGATAAGAATGAAGAACTTTCTTATCCTTATTACATTTTATTTTGGAACATGATTAATTTTACACATATAAAAGTCAAATCTTTTGCTACATTATTCTACATTATAACAAATCTTTTGTTATCGCTACATTTTATTCATCACCTTTTGTTCTTACCTTCACCTCAACAAAATTATCCTTCAAAACCTCCTTTGATTTTGAAGCAACCTTAGACATGCTATACTCAAATAACCTTGTATAATGTATATAGATCATCTTGTATATACCACCAATTCCATCATCTAAAAATTCATATAAAACGTTTCAAAAACAATCACCTTGTATTTCTTTCACTTCAAAGTCAAAAACATCAAAACCATCAAAATATTCAAAAAAAATCTTTTATTTTTTGCACCTGTCAAATTGTGAAGTATTGCAGTTATATTTTCTGTTATTTTGGATAAATTAGCATTTATTGGGAATCCCGCACTTTCAAATTCACACAAATAAATATCTTGATTTTATTTGGTATGATTATTAATCTCTCTTATATCAAAGTCCACAGTTGAATTAAATAAAGTTTTGAGCATAGAGAACTGATCTTGTTATTTACTTGAACCAAGTATATCTTTTCACATTAAAATGATTTCATTGCAAATTCGATATGATGCTACATAGTAGAACCGGTTTCCTAAGCGAAAAGTTTCCCCTGCTATCCTATCATGCACATGGTCTAGAATCTTTGAGAATTGACAAAAGGACAAGCTCACCCCTACCCAGAATAAAAATCCCTTCCTCTACAGCTAATCCGAGCAAGTATCCCTAGCATAGAAAGAAAAAGAAAAATCAAGCAAAATCATGAGAAAAAGAAGCATTATTTTAGAATCATTTTGTACTCTCTTAGAACTATTTCAGCATTATCTCAAATATCAAAGCAAAAGATACGAAAAAGAAAAATACAAAAAAAAAAGAGAAAAGAAAGAGAAAAGCAAAGAAAGCAAAACAAGCAAAAGCAAAAACAATAAAATCCCTTTCCCTACCCATTGAAAAGAAAAGAAGGGTTGATGAGCTTGAATCCCTAGAATTCTCAATTATTCGAAAACTGTGAGGTAAGCCCCATAACAGGTGGTTTGTGCCCAACCCGCTTGGCCTTGGGTAACTCCTAGCATGTCACATTAGCAACCTTATTTTGTACAAACCTATGTTTGCTTATGGATTAGCTAGCTCTTGATAACCCGACTTACATAGTAGTCTGGTACGGTTATATGCATCTAAATTGTGGTTAATGAACACTTATTTGGTTAATTCAAATCACTTGTATCAAATTATCTTGCTCAAAATTGGTGAATGAACAATCAATCGCACACACATTTGTATTTGAGAGATTTTGTATCATTATGATAAATCAAGATCGGTAATGAATTCACATTTGCACATAAGGATTCCTTATAAATCCACATTTGTCTTTGAGATAATTTAAAATATTTCTGTAATTCTTTTCGAAATAAGTTTACCCTTTTATTTCAGAATTTTTGTTTTCTATAAAAGCAATTATATAAATTTTCTCACAAAATCACAAAAATAATTTCAAATAACATGTTCATATTATTATTTATCACAAAAGTCATAAATTTTCTTGCAAAAACCAACAATCTATTTTTTTCTTTGGATTTCGCGATGATGGTATAAGTCTATACCTATAATTCTATGCCTAGCGCAAACCATTGTTCTAATTTTATTTTCCATTTATTTTAAAAACAAATTCATATGACTTGCATCATTATGTTACACAATTATGCTTTACAAACAAACGAACACTTATTCTATTTCATGTCATTATGTTCAAATTCAATATTTCAACCATGGTATAAATTCTAAGGAATTATTCAAAATTTTATCACACTTAGAAATTTATGCCTAGCAAAATTATATTTCTTCTCGTATCTCATGCATATTATTTTTATGAAAATCTGAAAACAAATCATCAAACCATCATTATCTCCATCATTATAACACCAAGTCTTAAGATAGTCTCTTAAGCACTCTTTTACTTTTAACAATATTTCTATACTAGGATTAGCTTGACGACCGAGTGAGTGGCGACTCCATGAAATGGTCTATAATAGTGACAATGTCCTTTGAAATTATTGTTAGAAGTCCCTTTTATTTTTTATCAAATCACATCACAACCACCAATTGTTTACATCAGATTATTTCATTTAAAATATTATAGCATGACATCAAATTATACTATTTCAAATGACATAATTACATGAATCCTCAATCCAATTAGCAAATAATTCAAACATTAAAGCATCATAAAACATATACACAAGTCATATCATCAAAAAGATCATATATATATCAACAAAATTATGTACATCATATCAACTATTTTTGTTTGCTAAGCTCTAAAACCAGAAAAAAATGAACAGTATAAATGAATTAGGGTTTTACCCTATTTTTCTTAATTTTATTCAAAAATGAATTAATAACAATTAATAAATTTTGCTTTTCCGTGTTTTTACCTCAAACGTTCGATTTGGGTAAAAACACGGAGGGGGCACCATAGTAAGCTATCGTACGATTCGACCTAGAATCATCACCTAAAAATGGGAATAATTTTTGCTTTCTCATAGATCGAGAAGAACTCATATTTAACGCATTTTCTTTGGAAAATTCGCTAAAGAGGGGGCAAAATGTAGCACCCTAAAATTGACGCAGTAAACCTTAGCAAATAATTAAAATTACCTTAGTAATAATTCAAAATTTAAATTTTAACCCCGAACCGCCCGTTAACCGTCTATTAAACCGCTTTCCTCATTTTTCGTGTCATTTTTAGGATTTGTTGTGACTGTTGGATGATATCGTCACCGATCAGATGATATCGCCTTAGATCAGACGAATTCGTCTGGAGCAGAATGTCCAGACGATTTCGTCCCAAAACAGATTTTTCATAATTAGCTTTTGTTTCAATGGTGTCTCTAACCTGGGCAAAAGCATGTCTGTGCGGTTAGAGACTTCCCCCATTGGAGATATCCCAAATTGGGATGATCTCTAACCTCCCAACCTCCTTCATATGCCTATTTAATCTTACGCCCTCCCCTTGACATTCCCCTGGATAAATTTTACTGCACTTCGAGTTTTACATGCATTAGAATGTCTTAGACTATTGTTTGCCTTTGTCCCTTTTTGAATTTTCTTGCAGGAACTTTGTCATTTTTTAGCCGGAGCAAGCTCAGATCGTCATAGATGATCTTGTACGATCTCGGATGATCACGTCAAAATTTGAGACGATTTCGTATTCTATAAGCAATTTTGACTGCAGCCAACATTAGAGGCAATCAGTGCCCAGAGTTTACGTTTCTTTACTTTTTTTTGTTGTTTTGCTTTGCATTAGTTAAGCTTATTATTGCTTTGCATCTTGGAGTTCACCTCATGTAGCCTGGATGCATAATAAAGTCAAAGTTATTCATTAAAACAATGCATTTTACTTAATTTGTTATCTAAAGTTGTCATTCTAGCATTCATACTTTCATTTCTATCATTTTTCCTTGCTTTTGCAATTGTATTTTTTGTTCTTGGTATCCATTTCTGCAATTATAGGTCTTTGACAAATTCGTCAGACGATATCATCAAATTAGAGACGATCTCGTCAAATTAGAGACGATATCGTCATATTAGAGACGATCTTGTCAGATTAGAGACGATCTTGTCACATCAGTATATCAGGGACGATCCTATCAGATTAGAGATGATCCTGTCAAATTCCAGGCGATCTGGACTTCTTCAAAAATTAGAACCTCCATTAGACATCCAAAATTAGGTATGACTTTTCTCATCTAGCTTATTCTCTGTGTTTTCTGTATTCATTTAAATCTACATTTCATATAGAATAGTTTAGATTCATTTGGCCAAACCTAAGAGTTGAATGATCAAACATAAAAATGAACACATCAAACACTCTCTCAACCTAGGAATGGAAACTGTCATTCAAAAGTTTCCTGGTGAACCCACCATCCATCAAAAATTCACCTTTATACACCTCCCCCGAGAGGCAGAACCTTCACAAGGCCTCTCAGTCCGAGGTATTGTCCCATCCTTTTCACATCCCCATTCCGGGCGTGGATCCTATAGCCTAAAGGTAAGGGTGCAAAAAATTTGGAGTGATACAGATATATTTATTTGAAGTAGTTGAAATTACTTTGGTATCAAGAAATTACTTTGGCGTTGAAATTTATTTATTTGAATTAGATGAGTCTTTAGAGCTATTCATGTAAGACCTTTTAATTTGTTGAGCAAGGTGCAGTGACAGTATTGTCATTATTGTCAACACACGCAAATGGACAGGTTGATGTAGTGAACAGTTGTTCGGATTTTTTTGGAGTATGTACAATGATGTCCAATGTTTATGAGGATTTTTTTGATGTTCAGGTGAAGTTGTTATAGGTTGTTCATGTAAATTTGCAAAAGTTGAAAAAATCGTCAGGAAGTTGTCAAAAAATTGCAAAAGTCATCACGGGCACAGTTGGACAGGATGGATTAGTTTGGAACATGCTAGCATGTCAAGAAATTGTCCATAACAGTGTTGGAGGTTTCAGCACAGTGTTTGGATTGATCGGTGACGTTTTCGATATCTTGGCGGATGATTTGGAAAGTGGTTGTACAAGCCAAAAAAGGGCAATTTTATCAAAAGCACTATGAGAAAACCGAGAAGAATTTGATAGAGAAATTTTAACTGGATGTGTTCGTTATATTCAAGAACATGTTTTCCAAATTTCCACCAAAATGGATAAACAAGGTGAATGTTATAAGCGTTGCAAGACTGTCACAAAAATGCTCTTTTTGGAAAAAGTGTGTCAGCCATAGTTTTCGTGGAGGTGGTACAGGTTAACCGTGAGTATTTATCTAGTGATATTTAGCTTGGATGTATTTAGAATTTTATAGATTCTACATTTCAAATTTCATAGAAAACAGAGTTACGAGGTGAGAGTTATGATTATTGCAAAAATGGTACAGGTCACTTTTATGTCAATTTGTTCCACTTGTGCAAAATCCTTCAGTTGGCCATTTCGACCTTGCAGAGTCACCAGAGTTTCAGTTTCAATGTTGTTACACCTTAAAGGCATGAAATAAAGCATCTTTAGTTTTTTTTTTGAGGTGTCACGTGGCTCCGAAGTAAGACAACGAGTAAGGTGTCAATTCTTTGCATGTGACGTGTTTGACGAAATGCATTCTCAAAATAAAAAAAGAAGTTATATTGTTTTAAGAAGCTTCATTAAAGAAAATATTTTTAAAAATTGAAAAGGGAAAAAGAATGCAAGTGTCTGCTTTTTAAGTGACAAGGGATTTTATTGAAAAGTGGGGACTTTATTTTGTGAAGAGAGAAGTGTGTGTGGAGAAAAATAAAGAGTGAAAATCCGTGATTTTTGGAGAGTGGTGAAAAATATCTCTTCAGTATTTTGGGTATAAATTTCTCATATGATATCCATTTTGGCTGAAATTTTGAGAGGATTTCACAGACAAAGTCTTACACAATACCCAAAAAGCATTCAACAATTGGAAAAATGAGCTAAGATAACAATTAGTTGTTTTTTTAGAAGAGAAGATTCAAATTATGAGTAATGCAGAGAGAGGGATGTTATAATGGGTGAAATATAAAGTTTTATATTTTGAGCTTACAGACCATAGAGGGTTCTGGTTTTAGTGAAGATATTCATATATATCATTTTATTATCAATATCAAAATCAAGTGGGTGCTTAGTAGAGGGGTTGGTGCTCCTTTCTGTTGGTGTAGATAAATCAGGGGTTGGTGCTCATTTTTGTTGATGTAGATAAATCAGGGGTTGGTGCTCCTTCCAGTGGGTGCTGGCAAATTGATTATAAAGTTTGTGCTTTACAAATGTTGGATTTGAATGGGAGTACAAACAGTCATTTTTAGGGATGTAGCCAAATCGGTGAACCTCGGTACATCTTATGTTGTGTGATGTTATCTTGTTATACTTACTTTATTTGGTTTTATGTTTTCATTG
>JAQPPZ010011082.1:0-41743 GCA_028583015.1 Wollemia nobilis | reverse complement strand
GACCATTAGGATTAAATCTAAATAAAGAGAATGAGATCAACAAGAAAATTATTAAAGCATTGCATTGATGTTGCAAATGTTATGAAACCATAAATATGAAAAGAGATTACAAAGTGAAAATGACAAAGAAATAGATGAGAAATTGTAGGCATGAGGCAAAATTTAGTGTGAAACAAGAAGTTTATATAATAGGAGAAGTTGGGTCAAATCAAGGATTTTCCATTCCTAAGAAAGTGGTAATAAAATGTCATTATAGTTCACTTGAATAAACCATTAGGAGAGAAAAGTGTGAAGGAAGATAGGGAGGTAAACTTTAAAGCAAAGAAATATGGGGAGAAAATTTTTAAAGTGAGTGAGGTGAAGGAGGTCAAGGTTAATCTAGGTAAATAATGTTCATTTTACTCAAGTAGCATAAAATATTCTCTTGACAATAAAAAAAAGTATAAAGTGCATTCGTTACACTTTAGGGTTTTAAGAGTAGCGCAATAAGAAAAACATATGGAGGATCATACATACCCTATAGGGTTTTTAGGACAACACAAAGAAGAATTTTTTTTGAGGTTATTCTTTGAATTTTAGATTCTTCAGGGTAGCATAAATATTTAGAAGATAAGTCTCATTATGGACAATATGAAAAAATAGAATATATTTATGAAGATGAGAGTGTTGGTAGGAATATAAAAGGGAGAGAAATGCTATCAAAGCATGAACAAAGAGAACAAGAAACTAAAAGGGATATCAATTTGGAATCCAAATAAAAATATCATAGGTGTTAAAAAGAAGTGGGCCTAGTTCCACTAATAAAAGTAAAAACTAATGATGATGAAGATAATATCATGGAAAATTAGGGGTACAAATAAGATGCCTAGAAAAAACATTATTGATAAATTAATAGGTTGTTATAGTGTTGAGTTTATTTTAATACAAGAAATAAAATTAAATAGTGAGGAATGTAAGAATGCGTTTAAAAATATTTGGAATATGGGTGATTGTTTAATAGTTTCTTCTACATGATATTTAGGTAGTATTACAACAATATGGAACAAATGCAAATGGGATGGGCAATTGTTAGAAGCAATAAGTAGTTAGGTTGCTAGAATTTTTTGTAGGAAGAAGGAAAACATCAAAGTTTGGGGTTATAAATGTATATAATCCAACTATAGTTACTCCTCTTGAAATTTGTTGGAAGGGTCTTAGCATATTTTTGTCAAACACAATTATGATTCAATGTGATCTATGGATTCTTGGGGGTGACTTCAACATTGTTTTATCTCCTTTGGAAAATAAGGGTGGTATTCCAAGATGGTCAAAATCAATGCAAGATTCTACTTTATTCATCAATTCATGTGGACTTTGGAATGTTAGTCCCTCAAGTTTTCAATAAAAATGGGATAATAGACACATAGGGAAAACTCATATAGCAAAAATATTGGATAAATTTTTGCTATCCAAAAAATGGTTGTAAATAGAGTATACAATATCTTTAGATATTTTATTGATCACAAAACCATTCTTTTTACTTGTGATTTACCTAATAATGGTCATCCAAATTTATTTAATTTCTAGTCTATATTGCTCCAAGACCCTAATTTTTTCATATAATTATGTTATGGTGGGATGAAATAAAATTTGAAGGATCATATATGTACATGTTTATTTCAAAGATAAAATATTTAAAGAAACAAATGAAGATTTAGAATGTCAAATCTTTAGGTAACCTGTGTTTTTAAAAAATGTAATGTAAAGTTTAAAAAATATGAAATTATACTATTAATAATAATAATAATAAGCAAAACATATATATGATAATATTATATAAGAAGATATGTTATTAATATTAAAAAATAGTTCTTATTAAGGTAATTAACAAGTAAGTTTTTTATCCTTAAAATTTATTAAGAGAAAATAGAATTTACACATTTAGGTCTAGCTCTTTATTCTTCAAAATTATTTTTAAAAAAATATTTAGGTGTTTTCCACTTTTCTCAAAAATAATGACCAAGGATTTGTAAAATGTTATTTCAAAAATTTTAATAATTGTGACATCTAAATGCAATGTTCTCATAATCCACTTGTTGATCACATTCTCTTTATTCAAATTTAATCTTAATGGATAGTAAAAAAGGTTTAGAAATATTCATGGTAACACATATCAAGGTATATATTTTATGATTTTTCTTCATTTATCACAATTCAAGACCCTTTTCATGGCTCTTATTTATGGAACCATTTGGTGGAGGCTAGGGAGGCATTGTGGAAGGGTGTGAAATAATGTGTTGGAGATGGGGCCTCTATAAGTTTTTGGAAATATTCCTAGTTATATGACAACCCTTTAGCCAACAATGATATTTTCTCTAATATGAAAGAGGATCTAGAAGATAGATATGGTAAAAAGGTTTTTGATTACATGACTTTATTGGATAACCAGTTGAGATGGAAATATTTAGAGGTAAACCCTAAGAATTTGGAGGCTTTAAACATCCTTAAAGCTAAACTAAAGGCTTATTACTTATATGTTGTCAAGTATAGAGACTCTGTGGTTTGAAGTAGAACTAAGAATGGGAAATTTAGCATGAATACAACCTATGATATTTAGGATTCTGCTGTAGATAATGGTTTCCCTTGGAATATAATTTGGATTAAGAAAGTTATTCCTAAACTAGAGATTTTTCTTTGGGAAATAGTCCAGAATAAGATCCTAATAATGGATAATCTTAAGAAGAGAGGTTTTTAGTTTCCTAATAGATGCAATATATGTGAAAAGGTAAAAGAATCAGTGAAACACATCTTCTTGGAATGTACCTATGCTCTAAATATTTTCTAGCTCCTCATCAACAGGATGGGCATCTCTTGGGTGATGCCCTTCTAATATGGTTTTATGGTTACAAAAATGGGAGAAACCTTTTTTAGTCCTTGTCTTAATGTAATTTGGAACCTTATTCCATTTCATTTGTGTGAGGAGTTTGGTTAGAGAGGAACAAGAGAATTTTTAGAGGGGAAAGAAGGTCTACAATGAGAATTTTGGGAAGTATCACCCACTTTTTAGAGGAGAATGTTAAATATATCAAGTACCCTATCAAGCAAGAGAATACTGAAGATACTATGATAACTAAGGCATGGAATTTGAAACCTATTAGTCGTGGAGAGACAAATGTTAATGTTAGACCTAATTTAAAATGACAACCACCTTAAGATGATTGGTTGAAGTTAAATTTTTATGGGACATCCAAAGGTAACCCATGTAAGGCCAGAGTAGGAGCAATTTAGAGGGACAATCAGGGTATATTGGTGGGAGCAGCCTACAAGTTTTTGGGAATTACTACTAGTCATAATGCTGAAGTTAATGCTTTGCATCTAGGTGCAAAGCTAGCCAATGATCTAGATGCTTAAAAAGTTATCTTTGAAGGAGACTCCCTGAATATTATCAATATTTTGAAAAATGAGAGATAAGCTAATTGGAAAATTGATTACATTGTGTAAGATATTAGAGAGATTGTAAAGCATTTTTAAGAATTTGACTTTTTTCATGTCTATAGAGAAGGTAACAAATCAGCAGACTGGCTGGCAAACATTGGTGTCATTAAAGAAGAGGATACGATATGGATCCTCCCTAGGGTGGTCCATGAGTACTTAGAAAAGTTCACAATGGAGTACTGCAGCTAATTGGGGTCTAGGATGGATGTTGTTTGTCTTAAATCTAGGGGATCTTTGGCTATTTGCCCTTGGTAGTTGTGTAATTGATGGGCTGAATTTGTGTTGTAAAAGGGTTTGGGCCCTTTCAAAATCTTGTTTTTACCCTAATAATTTTTTTTATCACTTCTAGATGAATTATCCTCGGGTATGTCCAATATTCTTCAAAACATCCATATTAATAAGTTAATATGGAATTCAAAAATGCCTAACCCTCATTGGAAGCTTTTTTACAATTTTTGTCTCAAGAGAAAAAATATCACTTCATGGTTTTAAATAAATAACATTCCCCCATAAAATATAAGTCATGATCTATTATTTTATCTCTAATTTTTTAACTAAAAAATATGTGGAAAAAACTTTAGAAGAAAATTCATGAAGTAGTTTGAATTCAATCCCCACTTTCATTTGATCCAATTTTGAATCTTTGAAAACCCTAGCTAGTATATGTGGAACTTACATATTAAACCTTTGTGTTTAGGAACCATTATATCATACTCAATCATCTTATCCTTGATAATAACTTTTGGTGCAACATTATATCCCTCTATTGAACTTATTATATATTCTGACTTTCTCTTATCTCTAACTTGGGTATTCATACTTCCAACTAGGGCATCTTGACTTTCAACTAAGGTTTTCTTTTCATCCTATCTAATAAGTCTCACACATTTTGGCTTGCTTTTATTTGTATTTTACTTAAAATAAAATTTTAATTTAAATGATCTTGTTTTTTTCTTTTTTCTTTTCATTAAGCATTTTTATATACATCAAATATAATATTAGATAAATGATTTTAATACAAAAAATTAAATTAATAAATATTATTTTAATTAAAATATGTAATTATCCATTCAAAATATATTATAATCAAAATGATGCAAACATTACAAAAAAATAAAATTATATATAGTAGCATAAAACAAATAACATCCAATGATATGGGACAAACTGTGAAAAATAAGTTTTGCATTGTAAACCAAGTTTCTAATTCCATGGGAATACATGTAGTGCATCTATAAAATGGGTAAAGTAGTTTCTAACGTCTGAGAAGTAATAAACCATATGAGATTACCCTCATGGATAACCATAGGCCATATAAGCTAATTCTCATAGAGGATGTTGTTTTATTTAATATATGGTTATCCAACCATGGCGTACAATCTTACTCCCTACAATAATTAAACCTTAAGCCTCTATTTAAAATTCCAAAGTCTCAACCTTCCAAAGTCTCAACCACTAGACCACTCAAGTTGTAAGGAAATATAGAGGATAGGATTGAAATTTAAAAAGCACATGGACCTCGGACTAAGTTATCATAGACTTTGGGTCAAGTGTGACCATATGGAGGATAGATGGAAGGATTGAATTTATGAAAACACATAAAACTTAGCTAAGTGATAGAATTTTTATCAAGCATGTCCATACCAAGGATTTAAGCCCACACTCAAACCTCGCATTTTAGTTTCTAAATCGTCTTGAATTCAAATCTTATATATTACTATTCCATGATCTTTAAGCATCTACCTTGGTATTAGCTGTGGCTTTCAGTTTCTAAATCGTCTTGAATTCAAATCTTATATATTACTATTCCATGATCTTTAACGCATCATACCATATAGGTAATTAAGCTTATGTTAAGTGATGGAAAGTGAAGAATTTCATATCTAATTCTAATAATCAACTATATCTAATTCTAATAATCAACTAGAGATAAGGACCAAATTTATAACAATGCATGATTCATATAACGGGTGTAACCATATAAAAAACAATCTTTTATATGTTTTATGAGAGCTCAATGCCAATATTAACTATAAGGATTGAAAAACTTATCAAACTAAACTCAAATGATAAATAATAATCATATTTAATAAAAAAAAGTTTATATTCAAGTTTTAACTAACAACAAATTTATTAATAAAAAAAAAATTATGTTCAAGTTTTAACTAACCGCAAATTTATTAACATAAAGATGATAGATACCTAGCTTTAAAATAAATTATTATAACCTTATTATACATTAAAATTTATAATAATCTATTTTAATATGTTATATTTAAATTTATCTTTATTTATTATTTAAAACATAACACTGTCTTTTTAACTCTTCACTATTCAAAGTCAAACGCATACAATTGCATAGAATTAAGAAGGAGGATGAGACCTTTCGATTTTATATGCCGACAAGATACTAAGTAAATTAGAATAACACACCATAGCGAAATAAAAATTAAAAAATAAATACATTGGACAGCTTTATCTTCAATTTTAAGATTTGGTTCTATTATTGGCAATATGCAATTTAGTTTTATATAATTCGGAAGACGTGTCAGTTGCATTGACACATGCGAGCTGCATAGGTTTATGACTTCTTACTCCTTTGGTAAATATTTTTTGATTGGTTGAAAGGATTTTAAAAGGATCAGAAAAATTATAAAAATTTATTTAACAATTAATTGGTGATCATAAAAAAAAACGAAGACAAATCAGAGGATCTTGGTAAGAAACCCAACCAGAAACAAAAAGGTAAAAACAAGGAAAAAACTAGAGAGCCAAACCAATTACTCGGGAGTTAATTCTTCCATCATTTTCTTCCTGTTATCTTCTTCAGAGAGGATGGCTTTGATAATGCCAATTTTGTTCACAGATATAGCTTTGGAGACCCAGATACGTGTTGAAGACTGGACATAACTCTGCAATTAGATTTATAGCTTTGGAGACCCAGATACGTGTTGAAGACTGGACATAACTCTGCAATTAGATTGGTAGATGTTCTCTAGTATTTCGTTTAGGATTTTTGAAGGGTCACACCTGGCCCTGGCCCTGGCCCTGGCCATGATCTTGGCATCCATGAAAGACTATTCGAGTTTAGGCTCAATGCTCTTCGTCATCATTGATTCGTTGGGCTTCAAAATCTTATCCAAACATTTCCTTTTGTATGTCGTGTTTCTGAACGATCTTCAATGATTACAAGAGCTATGAATGTTCATGGCTATGTCATCCGGTGACTTCTTCTCCTCAAGGCAGATAACTGGTTTGATGGACGCATTGGCTGCCTCTTTCTGGAGCATATGATTGAAGATAATCACAAATAAGCCTTGGTGCTTGTTCTTGAAACTCTTGATGGACACCTCCATGGATCTTATAATATATTAAGGGACTTTTACCTCCTTGATATCACTAAGGTGGTTTAGACACAAAAACAACACCAATCTGATTATGTGATGACAATCACTGATCGAATTGACATACATGCCCCTAGGGCAGCCCCCAGAGGTTAAATAGTGGTCCTAACCACTCCCACAGTAGTTTTGGAAGGTCAGAGGTCAATTTGGTACCGTTCAGGCACTCTGGTCCCTACTCATTCCACCCTGGGACGATTACAAACTGGTATTCGTCCCATCCTAGGATGTTTAACAACATTCACTCCAGGGTGGGGCGAATAGCATGTTTGACGGGCAAAAGGTCAAATCTTGACAAATGACAGCTCAGATCCGCAACTCAACTCCACCTTCAATGCATGGGAGTACGAGTGAGCTTTTTTGAGCTCAAAGAGGCAGTCATAAAGGCAGTCATGGAGCTCTTAATCAGGGAGGAATCTTCTCTCCCCTGACAAGGCATGATGGCTAAGTGGAACCTCTGCATGCTCATTCACAAGAGACCCTTAAGTCTATAAAATGGTGATTCTTCTCACCCCAAAAGAGGACAGAGCAGGAGCATTTGGAACAATGGAGTGTTGTCGAATTACATCCTCACCCATCGCTTGTGCTTCTTACATCCTTGATCTCTCTTTTGGAATGGATGTTATTGGGTGATTATTGGAATCACAATTCGGATCCAAACCCAAACATTTGGCCACAATACCCCACCCAATATGTCGACACAACCTCCTAGGAGGTTTTTGACCCATCCCAAGTGGATTGGTGCTGAAACAAGCCCCAAATGGTGGGCGTCCTGCCCCGGGTGCCCCCCGCACTACTGCAGTCCTAATCACCCCACCCTAGAGTGATTAGAAATTTTTAGTAGATTTCTTTACTGTTTCATTTGCATTTCATTTTAGGTCACTCATATATGCTGCCATTCAAATTTCATGTCATTTTGATGAATATTGGCTATGTTTTCAGTGTTTTTGTTTTCACTAACATACAGGGAACATCATCAGATATAGGGCGATTGAGGCAGAATCTGCAAAATCCGACCTTTTGGGTCATCTCAAAATGCCTTTTTTTACATAACGCCAACTTTGTAGGTGTTTTTGAGGCCCCTAGAGGGGACATTTAGGAAGTCACTTTTTGACATCTTATGACAGTCCTAATCGTCCCACCCCAGAGCGATTAGAAATCCATGGTATATTTCTCGACTGTTCCTTTTACAGTGTGTTCTTGGTAATTTTTTCATGCCTCTATCCAAATTTTAGCTCATTCTGACATGTTTTGATTATATTTTTAATTATTTTATGCATGCATTAACCGAAGGCTTTGGGGATCGCATGTTTCCCTCCATCCGCAAGTGCTTTTAATCGTTTGCTATTTTTTTGAATGAAGGATATCAACACTAGAGGGGCAGCAACGAAGCATAGATGCATCCACACAAGCAGTGGCAAAATTTAGCCCACGAAAGAAAGCGTACCATCCATGGTGTGAAAAAACTATGTTTAACGCTCCTAGCCCCTGCAAATGGAGGAGACGTATTGTAACCTGATCTCAAGAAAATTAATCAAATAAATGGATGCACTTTACATTTGCTTTACATCTCGTTTCATTTTGTTTGTTTTCCTCTTTTCATGTATTTTCATTCGTAGGACTTAGCATTACGTTTTACTTTTGTTTGCATCGCACCCGATACACCATTTTTCTTTCGTATCCTCATGATTTTAGTGGCTATCATGGTGGGACCCTGTCCCTTGATTTTGGGATCAAATTTTTGATCAAATTTGTGTGTTTTTTTTTGCTTTCAGGTGTTAATCCTTCAAGCGCTGGACTGTTGCTCGTGCCACCCTGTGACGAATACAGACTGGAATTCGTGCCACCCTAGGACGAATAAGGCATTCATCCCACTTTGTGATGAATACAGATCTGCTATTCATCCCACCCCAGGATGATTAGCTCTCTGTGCCATTTTTGAGTAGAAACTTAGGGGCATCTGGTGTGGGCAAAGAAGAGGTAGGTTGTCTAAACACTTTGTCATTTTTTGTTTTTTGTCTCTATAATTTTTAGTTTCTTTGCTTGCATAAAAAAAGGTTTTATTGCATTTTTTCTTTCTTTGTGCAAGTAAAAATAACCCCACACACCACATGATAATTTAAACATCGAGGAGTTGGTCATAAAACCCCAACACTTGATCAAGACCAACGGTGTATTTCATCACCACCTTGGATTGAATTTTTGCATACATAACCCCGATCGCTACTGTTGCTAGACATAAATCCTGGCGAAAGTTGACCAAGTGTAGTTGGGGTGATTCCCAGTGCATGAGGATAAGTCTTCTATGGTAGGTGTCAAAAATATAGTGATTCCCCTTTCATACCGCCTATGTTCCACGTATTGTTCTGCTCTCGCGTACCAATAGTTTCCCTCACGTAAGGGCGGGTATATTGAGAGGTTCGATATAACGGCCTGGTAGTGGCATATTGAAGGGGCGACCATTTTGGGAGACATAAGAGCCCTCATATTGCATATACAGCAAAATTTTCTTTACAAATCTTTCAAAACAAAAATCAAAACACATAAAACCATATTTAGGGCACACTTTTAATCTATAAACGAGATAATCACTTCTTTGTTTGTGTGGCTCCTGTTTGTTTAGTGTAGCATAAAAAATTGTAAAGAAGATAAAAACCTACGTATCTTGTAGAGAGACACCACCATGGTGTACACCCATATCCAAGACCAATCACGGGTCGAAGCTGTGAAAAGTGTACAAGGGGGCACAAGTCACCTCCACTATAGCCCCAAGGACTTGGTCATACCACCTTGGCGGCCTAACCCACAAAATAGTCCACATCATACCATGACGGAATGGGACTATAGAGGCACCCCTTCGAGGGGCACTCCCATTCAACATAGATCCTTTCAGGAAGATTCCTTATATGTGGCACTCAACATAAATGGGAAGGCTCCCTTAGACACTCGTTATGAGTGGCCACCATGCAATGAAGCGCTAGAATAGCATAGGGCCCATAAGGAGGGGCCATATGATTACATCATCCCTCCTCTGCCCCTTATTACTGTTAGAAACAATAGGCCAAATCTAGAGCACAAGGCTCTTCAAACAGGGCAAGCCAACTCTGTCCGCCCCTTTCACATATATGAAATGGAGCACGAGGAAGACCACTACATTCCTCAAGAGCAATACACAACACAGGAACAATGCACTTTTGCACCTATTATTTATCAAGATCACCTACTGAGGCCAGAGCCTCGGGTGAATTCCACTAACCTCGATAGAGGGAAGTGACCTATAGAGATATCGGATCACCATGACCGATATAGATGTGTAGGGGAGGCATATAGGCCTCCTAGACTCAAGACGGTGGAACAAATTTACTTGGCATTTGCAAAACATGTCACCCACCAAGCACAAATCACACATATTGAGCAAGATCAACAATAGTTAGAGCACCTGTATCGCCTTAGCAAAGAGCGCATTTGGCATCAAACAGATGAGTTACTCCAGAATATTGTGCCTGAGAGGGTCCTAATCCCTCGCACGCATAAGATAGAGTTGTATGAGAGGCACAACCCCTTGGTGCAAGATAGGTCTCCATGACCTTATCAAATGTTGCCTCCAAGACCTCCTAGACCTCAGCAGGAGACCACCCCTAGAGCCAATGATGTGCACCCTTCGTGGGAACCTACCCATGTTTATAGGTCACACCTAGGAACTCCTCAAGAAGCCTATGAGGAATTCGAGCAAGAAGAAGAGCGGGCTAAAACGCCCTACCAAGTCAGGGTGGGTGCTACCCGATTACCCCCCCATAGGCCTCAAGTTCCCCGCAATTCGCAACAAAAACAAACCAATGAGGAAGAGATCAAATCTTCTAATGCATACAAAGCACTGCTAGAGTGCTTAGAGTCTGCGGAGACCAAGACTTCTAGGCCCCAAAATCCCACTTTATGCCAGCTCCGCAGTCACCCTGTGCATCCTTCAGTTCCTACACCCCCATACCCTGAACACTTTAAAATGCCTTAATTGGCAATCTTTAGAGGGGAGGAGGATGCCCAAGAGCACGTGACAAGATTCCTGAGCCAATGCTTTGGAATTCAGGACAATGATGCTTTGCTTCTAAGAACATTGATAACCACGTTCGTAGGCCCTACCTCGAACTGGTTTACCCAGTTGCCAAAGCATAGCATCAGTAACCTGGATTAGCTAGTGGACACGTTCCTCAAATGTTTCATCTTCAATACCAAGAAGGCATCACTAAGTGACCTAGCTAGCCTCAGGCAGTATGAGGAAGATACCATGGTGGCTTATGGAAATTGGTGGAGAACGTTGCTTTCAAAGCTACCTTACCTCCCTCCCATGGCTGACCTGACCCAAATTTTCTTGAAAAGTTATTTGAGATTGATCTCTATGCCATTGCAGTTGCAGTAATATGCCACTCTCGAGGAAGCCCTGGCACAAGCCAGAATCATTGAGGATATCAAGATACAGGATGGAAATATTGCCAAGCCATGCAAGAAAGAGTGGCCCAAAAATACCAAAATAGGGACCACGCAACCGAAACATGCTATGGTCAATCAGGTTGCTATCAACACACCAAAGCCTGCACAAGAAACATAGCCCAAAAACGCTAATTATCAGGAAGTGCCCCTTGATAGCTATGAAAGAGAAAATCATAGCAAGAGCAAAATCAGCAGCGTCACCCTAGGTAATAATTCACACAATTCACAGAGTCTAAAGACTCCTTGTTTGACTGCTTGTCAGTGGCAAACTTGATAAACCTACCAGACCCCAACGTGCCAAAACCCAAGGGTTATAGGGAAGACTTGTACTATAGGTTTCATCGATAGAAGGGACATGACCTTTATGCATGTTGGAAATTCAAAAGCTTAGTGCAAGACCTAATAGACAACAAGATGCTAGCGGTGGATAATCCCATTGTGCCAAACAACCAACATATGGAGGTCTTCAAAGACCCCCTACCTACCCATGATGTGCAGGAAAATACCCTTCAAGTCAATGAGGTGACACAAAACTACCCCATGTAGGGGTATGTAGGGATGATAAGCATAGTGACTCAAAACAAGAGGTACCCAATAACATCTACCCCCATGGCAGCTATAGGAGAGGTTCCATCAACATCACAACCTCAACAGCACCCTACACAACCTTCTCCACCTAGACCAGTGGCCACGATTCTGACTAAACTTACCCAAAGTTTAAGGACCATGTTGGCTAGGCTCTCCATCTATGAGCTAATCAAGTAATCACCACCCCATCGGGAGGCTCTAATGGAGATATTAAAAGCCATCAAGCTGCCTCCCCATGAAGAAAACTCCTTCAACAACTTTGTGGGACATGTAAAATGATGCATCGAGCTAGTCATCATGTTTAGAGAAGATAAACTAAAATCGATGACTGGTGATATGGCAGATCCACCCGTGCATGTCATTGCGTGGGTCAATGGTATTCCATATAAGAGGGTTTTGGTGGACACTGGCTCGTCCAGTAATATAATCACAACAATGGCTTTGAAACATCTCAAGTTGCCAGCATCTCACATTGTGGCCTCCACCTATACTCTTTGAGCATTCAATGATGTGATATGATCAACGGTTGGCACAATTATCCCACCCATCCAAGTAGGGCAAAAGACTATTCCTATGTTGTGCCACATCTTGGAAGGTGATATGGCCTATAATATCTTGTTGGGCTGGCCTTGGATCAGGGACATGAAGTGTGTCCCTTCAATAGCTCATCAGTGCCTAAAGTACACATTCAAAGGGCAGGTGCATGTAGTCCCAATAGACTTAAATCCCTTCAAGTATTTTAATGTGGTGTGGTTGATGCCGTAATCAACCCTTCCTTCTATACATTTGGATTTTTAGTTGAATTCATCTAAAAAGGGTTTTATTCCGCAGGCATCCCCATTGTTAAGTCCCTCAAATCTCCAGTCGGATCCATCTTCATCATCTAGTACTTCACCAATGATGCCACCTATGGTGGCCACACCAAAGGAAAATGGGAAGAAACCCCTGGAAGAGGTACTGCCATTAGTCTCAACCATATCTATCGAATAGATGCCTAGCTGAATGGAAGTCGAGATGCGTAGTTCACCTGACATGGAGTGGACTCAGGAAGAACTCCCATTCCCTCCCCCTCAACCGCCAACGATCATCGTTGAGATGGCCAATACGGGCCTGGAGGAGTACATAGTGTGAAAAATTGTAGCAACACCCGTACTTGAGTCCATGCAGGACATGGGGAGACCTCGCCTCCCTATCGACACTATTGTTCCTCTAGGCTACCTGCCCAACCAGATAAATTTTGTATATGGGGGCCTTGATAACGGCATTGAACCTTACTCACAATGGGAAGAAGATGAAGAACCCTTTGTTGAGGACATCAACTATTTGTCCAACCCAGATTTCTATTTGAGATATCTTGGCCAATGTAATTGGCATGGATATGGGTTGGGCAGGTATGAATAGGGAGTGCGCGTTCTTTGCCAACCAAGATATTAGATGCCATACAAAAAATTAGGAGTATGGTTCAACCACCCCCTACCCCTTGAAATCTTGGTGGAAAGCATGCAAGGCCTAGGGATAGGCAACAAGGATGGGTTGGCACAAGATCCATATGCCAATCCTAACACAACGTACACATTGGGGGATTATCTCCCATTGTTAACAACCAACCTTGTTGACTTCAACAATCCTTTCCCTTTGATCGAGAAAGGAGAAAGTTTGAGGACTCACTTACAAGAGGGATATAGAAAAGGTCAAGAAGGATGTTCAGAAGACAATTCAGAGTATGAGGTAGCACCGTGGGACCCTTTTGAATATGATAATAATCATTCGCAAGTGACCCCCATGGATGACTACCAAGAAAGCTTATTGGAAATGTTCCCCTTGAATTCTCCCATCGAGCAAGGGCCGCCTCAAGAAAATCATGTCCTCCCATAGAGAGCGAAACAACCTCGATGGGACCAAATCAATTTGCTCGAGCAAGATGAGCCTCACATGCCATAAACAACTATTGGAGCCAATGAAGGCCTATGGATATTTGATAGTGATTATGAAGACGAGACTAAGATGGCATATCTCAATCATATGTAGTAGCAGTAATACCCCATGGACATTGATGACATGTTTGAATAGATAAACATGGGGCCAAGGCATAGGTGGCACCTAAACCAAGCATAGTTGGACCAACTGCTTCACCTGCCACTTTAGGTATACAGATAGCACCTTCCGCCCAGAGACCCCATAGAGCCATTAGTGCCAAGGGCAGACCCCATCCTATTATCCGCACATAGGGCTGATCCATTTGTGCCAATACCCCCAGGGCCAAATCTAGAGCACAAAGATCACCAAGGAAGTCCGAGTCACCACACCCACAGTAATGGATACCAAAATCATTTCATCAACATGATCTCCATTGATTTCCATGGATACCAAGTCTATCCCCCGAAGAGCAAGCCGATTACATTACCCTTATCAAAGAGAAGGAGGTTTTTGCATGGTCCTACAAAGACATGTTGGGGCTAGACCCATAGCTAGTCATGCATAATATAACACTTGATCCGATAGTCAAGCTAGTCAAGTAGAAACTACGTAAGATGCTCCCAATAGTAGCCTTAATGGTCAAATACGAGATACAAAAGCTATTGGATGCACAATTTGTCATCTACGTGGATTACCCACCATGGTTGTCCAACATGGTACCCGTCAAGAAGCTCGACGGGAGGATTCACATATGCATCAATTTTTGAGATCTAAACAAAGCGAGTCCCAAGGATGATTTCCCCTTGCCTAGCATCGACGCATTGGTAGACACTACAATAGGCCATGAAATGCTTTCCCTCATGGATGGTTTCTCAAGATACAATCAGATTTGTATCAATCTCGATGATCAACTAAAAACAACATTCATAACGCCTTGGGGGACATTTGGTTATAAGGTCATGCCCTTTGGCCTTAAAAACATTGGTGCCACTTTCCAACGCGCTATGACATACATCTTCCATGATCACATGCATAAAACTTTGGAAGATTCTATGGATGATCTGTTGGCCAAGTCTATTTTGTGCCCAGATCATCTTGATGACCTAAGAAAAATCCTCGATCACCTCATCGAACACAAAGTCAGACTAAACCCCAAGAAGTGTGTGTTTGGCATCACATATGGAAAACTCTTGGGTTTCATAGTCTCAAAATGAGGAATTGAGGTATATCCAAACAAATTCAAGGCAATCCTTGAAATGCTTCCCCCAACCACCATCAAGTAGCTCAGAAGCCTGCAGGGAAAGGTCACGTCGATCAAGCGCTTCATAGCACAACTATCTGACAAGTGCCGACCCATGAATAAATTATTACACAAGGGGGTAGCATTTCATCTGGATGACAAGTGCCAGTCAACCTTCGATGACATCAAACAATACTTGGCTTCGTTGCCAGTATTGGCACCACCTAGACCAGGAGTGTTGTTCTACTTATACATCTCAGCTACTGAGGTGGCACTGAGCGCCATGCTAGCCCAAAATAATGAACTACACAAAGAACAAGCTAATTACTATCTTAGTCGCACCCTGGTCAGTTATGAACTTAACTATGCATACATTGAGAAGCTTTGCTTAGCAGTGATATTTGCTACCAAATAGCTATGCCACTACATGTTGAGCAATACGACGTATGTTGTGTCTAAGGAGAATCCATTGCGGTACATGAAGATTCATACTTATCACAGTAGTCGCACGATGAAATGGATCATGTTGTTAACGAAGTTTGACATCGAATTCATTAGAAAAAATTCCATCAAAGGTCAAATCATCACCGATCAACTAGTAGAGGCTCCTCTCGAAGACGAACAACCTCTGACCGTAGAGCTACCCGATGATGGGGTCTTCCATGTCTTAGAATTGCCAGATTTTGATGTGCCTGAGTCATAGGCCAACATAACCCTATTTTTTGATGGTTCTAAATGTGAGCAAGGGGGTGGCATGGGAATTGTATTCTTCACACCACAAGGGGCTCCAATACCTCTATCATTTAAACTTGATTTCCCATGCACCAACAACAATGCCGAATACGAAGCCTTGCTCATAGGTCTTTAGACATCAATCACCATGAACATCAAACGCTTGAACATATTTGGTGATTCGTTGTTAATTGTCAAGCAAGTAAAAGGGGTATTCCAATGTAAATGCCCAGTTCTGCAGGCCTACAAAGCCCTTGTAGGCAAATTCTTGGCAAAGCTTGAATGGTACGACATTGAGGCACTCCCTCGATCATCGAATCATTTTGCGAACACTATGGCCTCCTTGGGGTCACTAATCCCATAAGACCCTTTTGATGATATGACAACTATTCAAGTCAAAACATTATCGCAATCCACGATGGAGCGTGCAAGCTTTGACCTAACACCAGGAATCAACCTGATCTAGATTGAACCATATTAGGATAAGTTCTCTCGAATTCATGATAGTATGAATCACACCAACTAGGGGTCCTTTGACCCCTCTTAATAGCAACACAACACTATTCTTATAGGTAAGTTCCCATTCAGCTTTTGCTAGGGACAAACTTCAAGAGAGATTTGCAGTTCATACCATCAAGGTTTCTGATCAGCAGGATTGGTACACACCCATAAGAGACTACCTCAAACAAGGTAACCTCCCACTTGGATTGACACACGCTATGAAAAGATCATTCAAACAGAAAGCAGAAAAACATGTCTTACTAGGAGACATTTTGTACCATCGAAGCTATGAAGGAATCCTCCTCCATTTCTTGGACCAGCAGGATCCCACTTGGGTGATCACCCAAGTGCACGATGGTACATGTGGTGGCCACTTTAGCAGTATGGCCATCACAAAGTGCATCCTTCACATGGGCTATTATTGGCCGTCTTTAGAGTGAGATTGTTGCACGTATGTAAAGAAGTGCATGAAGTGTCAACACCATTGCAATTTGACACATGTACCTTTTCAAGCCTTGCAGCTGATCCAATCAGCTTGGCCATTTTTGTAGTGGGACTTAGATCTAATTGAAAATATCTCCACTATGTCGTCAGGTCATCACACGTTCATCATAAAGGCCACAGATTACTTCACCAAGTGGGTGGAAGAAATTTCGCTTATCTCTACGACTGGGACCCGCATTGTGGATTTTATTTTACATAACATCATATGTCATTTTGGTATTCCATCCAAGATCATTTCGGATAATGGGACGTCATTTAAGGACAAATATGTGCATGCTTTGACAATAAAGTACAAAATTCAGCACATTTTTTCGACACCTTATTATCCATAGGTAAATGTGCAAGTAGAGGCATCAAACAAAATGCTAGTTGCCATCCTTAAAATACAAATAGTCATAAGGATTGGCACATTCAAATCCCACTTGCCCTGTGGGCTTATCACACTAGCATTCAGACTCCCACTGGGGCAACTCCATTTTTGCTAGTGTATGGCTTCGAGGTAGTCATGCCTCTCGAGTTGGAAATTCCTTCCCTGTGCATATCAATGCAAGAGTTCATCGATGATGACACTACATGATAGGCCCGATTAGACCAGCTTACGTTGCTCGGTGAAAGATGTATCAATTCTCTCGAGCATTTATGTATCTATAAAGAGCGACTTAATAAAGCATACAACATGAAATTTCACCTGAGGGACTTTTAGGTTGGTGACTTGGTCTTAAAAGAGAACCAGCAAAATTCTAACTTGCCACCCCATCTAAGGGACAAGTTCGTGGCAAATTGGTTAGGTCCTTATGTCATCGATAGTAAAATAGGACCTGGAACATATCGGCTCGCATCTCTTGAAGGAATCAAGGAACTAAAACCCTTGAACATCAGTCATTTAAGGCCATTCCACATTTAGAGAGTCATAGCCCACCCCAAAAAAAGCTCCAAGGATTCCAGAAATTGCTTGGTCAACCCAAAAGCTCCAAGGATTCCAACAATCGCTTGGTCAACCCAAAAGCTCCAAGGATTCCAACAATCACTTGGTCAACCCAAAAGCTCCAAGGATTCCAGCAATCGCTTGGTCAACCCAAAAGCTCCAAGGATTCTCACAATCACTTGGTCAACCTAAAAACACCCCAAAGGTATCAATAATCCCTTTGGTCAAACCAAAAAGCTCCAAGGATTCCCACAATCGCTTGGTCAAACCCCCCCAAAAAAATGCCCCAAAGGTAACCATAATCCCTTTGGTCAAACCAAAAAGCTCTAAGGATTCCCACAATCACTTGGTCAAACCCCAAAATGCCCCAAAGGTGCCCATAATCCCTTTGGTCAAACCAAAATGCTCCAAGGATACCACAATCACTTGGTAACCCCAAAATGTCCCAAAGGTACCCATAATCCCTTTGGTCAGACCAAATGCTCCAAGGATCCCACAATCACTTGGTCAACCTAAAAAACCCCAAAGGTGCACAGAATCCCTTTGGTCAAACCAAAAATCTCCAAGGGTTCCCACAATTGCTTGGTCAAAAACAAATATTCAAAAAACAAACAAAAACAAACGATAATCAAAAATAACAAAAAAAATTGCATCTCCCTTCCATGCATACATTTCAAAATCAAAACACAAAAACATAATAAAATGCATTAGGCATCGCATCCATACATGACATATTTTCTGGTCATACACGTCATAAGCACCATAGACTGTAATTGCTCGACAATTTCATCTTTTTCCACATTCAGTCCATTTTGTAAACACATCCATCCAAAATAACGTCATCCACATTTTTTTATCATAGTCAGTTGTCTGCTAAATGTATTTAGGGTTTTTCATCATTCAGCTGTATTTATATTTTTGGTCAAATTTTGTACGAAGTTAGATAGATTTTATAAAGGTAGAGTTTTACTTGGATCACACCTTGTTACGTAGCATCCCCACACAAGTTAAAACACATAAAAATTCCCAAGTTGTGTGAATGTAAGAGAAACCTGCAAAGTAGTCTAGGGTACCATAGGTAAAAGGTTAGCCTGTTCATCCCCCTATGTGAATGGTTTGAGAATGTTGAGAATTGAAAAAAGGACAAGCTCTTCCCCATCAAAATCCCCATAATAAATAGTGGTTAACACCACTACCACAAAATCCAAACACCTTTGATCCCCAAAGTCATAAGGATTCATACTACATGCCCCTGACAAGGATGGGTAGTCATCCCCAAGGCCTACAAGATCAATGCCATTACATAATCATATCCCCAATCACCTTTGATCCCCAAAGTCATAAGGATTCGTACTACACACCCCTAACAAGGATGGGTAGTCATCCCCAAGGCCTAAAAGATCAATGCCATTACATAGTAACATCCCCAATCACCTTTGGTCCCCAAAGTCATAAGTATTTGTACTACACGTCCCTAAACAGGTTGGGTAGTAATCCCCAAATCCAAAAGGGATCAATGCCACTCACAAGCCAACAACATACGAGCTCAACTTTGCAACCTAAAATGCAAAATCAAATAATAGTGGTTATCACCACTATTCAAACCCCTTGCTCAAAAAGAAAAACAAAAAAAGAAAAATAAATAGTGATTGTTATCACTATGTATGAGAGCAAGTATCCCAACAATTCGAGCAACCGAAAGACACCTGATCTTGAATCCTTGGAATTCTCAGCATTCAAAAAACCATCTAGGTGATCCTCATTACAGGTTTGGTGGACAACCTACCTGGAAATGGTGGTATCCTAAACACATGATGATATGTCTATCACATTAGCTTTGCGTGTGAGCAGACCAATGTTTGCATGTGGATGAGCTAGCTTCTGGTAGCTTAGATTGCCCTACAGATTAATCTTACTAAATACAACAAAGGATTTAGTGGAGCTAATTAGATGATCCTCAGTGCAGGTTTGGTGGATAGCCTACCTGGCACTAGCGGTATCTTGAAAAATACCACATAAACTAATTCAATCGCACACACAAGGATGTGAAATAACTTGGTCAAACTCAAGTCTGATTTTTACCTTATTCCAAAGTCTTGTAAGATAAATGTACAGTCTTGGCTAGTTAAATTAAAGCGTCTGAGTCTCGAAAAAACCTTAACTACATTCTAAAACAAATGTTGTACACGTCCATTATTTCATCACCATCGAAAAATACAAAACAAACAAAAAATATTACACATGCAAAGTCATCACATAATACAGAAATCCAGTGAATCCTGTGCAGTCTATGGTGCCACTGACAAGTTATCAACAAAATCATTCCATCCATTTCATATGCATACATCATATAATTAGAAACATCTCATTCATAATAACACATGCATACATCAACATAAATAAATGTGCATAAAATTAAACCATAAAAAGTGTATAAACACAAAGAAAGTCATGTATATATATCACCAAAATACCTGTAGGCTACAGTAAGTCGGTCCTCTGACCTCGCAAAAACATTAAAAACTCAAAAATCCCAAGCCTAGGGAGTCGGCCACCATGATCACGTTGGATCGGTGCAACTGGAACTACCCCTAGTGGTGTGGGTCCTATGGGACCTCTCAGGGTGGTTGCTACCAGCCCCTGCATCACGCCCACTAGTGCTACCCTCACCCACCCGCTTGTGATGAGAGGAAGCATACTAATCAGTCTCATTGTCTCTCGTTTAGTGTGAAGATCCACCTCTAGTGAGCTTAGGTAACCGCCCACCAAGGAAGATAATCTCTACCTCCAAATCCATTCGATGTCGAACCAAATCCATCTCTCGCCAATGGTACATAGCCAATGCATCATTACACTGTGCCAACTGAGTCCACAGGAGATCCCTCTCCCGTGAAGCATCGGTGTCCCCATCCCACTGGTGGTATGCAGCCAATGCGTTCTCCCACTTCGTCAACTGATTCCATAGGATATCCCTCTCCTGTAGAACCTCCCCATGCTCCTCATATTGTCTCTATAGTATATCCTCCAATTGTGATATCTCAGTGTGATACATAGCATCCATGTCCCTTGGGACTACCTGAGGCATGGGCATCTCTAGGACGGTTGGCTACTCCGGCACCCACTGCTCCAGAACGTCCTATATATTCGGCTACTTCGAAACCCCTAGGTCACCCCTAGTCAAGTCGTCAACCTCTACCATATCCGCATCATTGTGTGGAGCACCTCAACCCTCCCCTAATGCCTCTACATCCTCACCACCTATTGCTGTCACATCTGTACCCCCTAGAGGCCCCTCATCCTACCATCACCGCATGGTCCACCACTGGTCATACTCTACCGTAGCCCTGACATTATCCATGGTTGGGCTATCAATCGCTACATCTGACTCCTCACCTAGCGATTGAATGATCAGCCATGCCATAGTCCTCTCGTTGCCTTGATGTCAATAGATCAAAGGCTCACCAGGTAATCCCTGGTGCACCCTAAACTGTCAAGTCACTCGAATGTATGAGTACTCCTACTCGGTATCGTGCCACCTGATCAGCCACCTCCCCCTATGCACCCATCAGAGCCACTCTCTAGCCTCAAGCCAGGCTGTACAGTCCCGATACGGATGCCAGAACACCTCCCCTAGAGCAAGACGTGAGAAGGCATCAGCATAGTGCCCTATGACACCTTCCCACCATCGACTCTGCCCTTGATCCTCTGACCTTCACCACAAAACTACATACCCTATATCTCTGTCCACCATATCTACTCAAGTGGTCCACGATAAACCCTATGGCTGCTCCATAGCTATGTGCTACCACCCCCAGCACTACAATAGGTAGCTGCACCCAATCCCATTTTGCCTCTGACAATAGACCTCGTACAGCTCATCATAAAGTTGTTCCAGTAGCATCTGACCCCACCTCATAATCAGGGGTGCCTCCATCGGACACTCCACAAGTCTAAAAACCACCTCAAGCAGGTTCCAAGGGAACCTCGCACCTGAGGAGTCAAGAAGTAGCATGTTGGAGATGAGAGTCATGAGCAGTGCATGCCTCACCCCCAACATGCCCCTCTCCAGCCACCACCACACCAAAATCCTGCCTATCAGGAAATCCCCCTCTACCCTTTCCATTGCCTCATCCACCCCCATCTCTGCCACATGTCCAAAGCACCGTGTCAGCACCATCGTCCATTGATCACGAGGAGTAGTCCGAATGGGTAGCTCGTCTATCATAATCCATAGAATTTGATAAACATCCTCGAGAGTCACTATCATCTCCCCTATTAGGAGATGAAAGGTGTTGGTGTGGGTATCCCACAAATTGATCAGGGCAATCAGATATGCCTGATCCCCCACCATAGGCTCTAACTGAGTCACCTGCTTGAGCCCAATGGCATCAAGCCACTCCAAGTCCACCATAGTCCACGCCTCCCGCTCATCCGAAAACACCGTAGACTGACGGTACCGGATCTTCACCACCTGTAAAACAAAAACAACACAAAAACATTAAAAATATGACAAAAAAAAATGTACAACTAAAACATTTAACAAATGTACAACTAAAACATTTAACAAACTGTACAGCACAAACATTTCACAAATGTACAGCTAAAACATTCAACAAAGGTAAAACAAAAATAGTTAACAAATGTACAACAAAAACATTTAACAAATGTATAGCTAAAAAATTTAACAAATAAAACAAAACATAAAAAATAAAAACAAAAATAACAACAAATTTACAGTTACCTAGGGTTCTTAACCTTAAGTTAAAACTGATAAAAAACAAAAAAAATACAAAATACACAAATTTTTAACCTAGGGTTTCTTAATCTTAGTTTAACCAAAAAAAATCAGTTCAAAAAAACAAATTTACAGTAACCTAGGGTTTTTAACCTTAAGTTAAAACTGATAAAAAAAAAAAAACAAAACAAAATACACAAATTTTTAACCTAGGGTTTCTTAATCTTAGTTTAACCAACAAAACAAAAGCAAAACAAGATGGCATACCTAGTTAAAACATCTGAAAGCAAGATGGTGTACCTAGTTAAAATACACAAATTTTTAACCTAGGGTTTCTTAATCTTAGTTTAACTAGGGTTTAATCTTAGTTTAAACACCAAATACAAAAAAAACAACAAACAAGATTTTAAACTAGGGTTTACTTTTAGTTTAAAGCAAAAAATACAAAAACAAAATAAAATAGTTTAACCTAGGGTTTTCATCCTAGTCTAAACAAACAAAATACAAAAACAAAATAAAACAGTTTAACCTAGGGTTTTCATCCTAGTCTAAACGAACAAAATACAAAAACAAAGTAAAATAGTTTAACCTAGGGTTTTCATTCTAGTCTAAATGGAAAAATGAAATATCAAGTAAATTACGGCTTTTGAAAATAAAAACAAGCAAAATAAAGAGAAGGAGCACTCACAAGTCTCACCTCGGCTCTGCCACTGGATGATCCAGTTTGTGAACTCATTTTTTTGTGAAATCTCGACAGCGCTCCGCTACACGAACTCGACCTCCTCCTCCTCATAGCTCCAAATCGCTAGAAAAAACAAATGCAAATGAGCCCAAAATCTAGTTTTGGCTCTTAAATACGCTTTTAGGCCTGTAATTGTTCCACCCTAGGATGAGAGCTCTAGTTAGCACTCTTCCCACCCTGGGACGATTACCAAACTAGTATTCGTCCCACCCTGGGATGATTACAAAAAAAGAAAATCAAAAACAACAAAAACTGCATCCAAAATGCACCAAAAACAACAATAAAATTGTCGAGCAAAGGCACCTTTGTGCCTACGCTTCAAGGCCTCCAAAACCAATGTTGGGGTCACAAATCCTCACTATCCTACTCCCTAAGAAGGCTACCATAGCCGGACCGCTCCACGAGAGGATGGATTTTTGAGAATTTCATCCCCAAATAGCGTCACAAAAAGGGTCCAAACCTACCCAAAAATAGCAATAAAATTTCTGAACAAAAGCGCCTTTGCACCTGACATTCTTGGCATGCAAAACTGACATTGGGGTCACAAATTATCACTATCCTATTCCCTAAGAAGGCTACCATAGCCGGACCGCTCCATGGGAGGACACATTTTTGACAATTTCAGCTCCAAAATAAGTCACAAAAAGTGTTAAAACCCACCAAAAATAGGTCAAATTATTTGGAAACTACATAAGCGTCCAAGGAAAACAACTGAAGGCACCCTTACTAAATTCATATTAGGTCAAGCGACTCATCGTTTTTATCATGTCGGTCATTCCCTCATCTATTCATCACTTGAGGGGGTTGTCACACAGTCACCAACCAACAAATACACACCCAATCAAGGAAAGGGCATGCATTCAAAGAATCATTGACAAAGACAATCACGCTCCTGCTTGGGGCAACAAACAAGCAATTATCACAAGTTGATCAAACACTTTGCATTATAGAATCATGAACTCAAGGTTCCCACAGACAAAAGGTTGTGCCCTTTGCCTATTCATGACTGAACAATGTCCAAGATCAAGTAACACCTCACCAAAAAAGGTTAACACTTGAATTAAGCTCCTTAGCTCGTCAGAAGAAATGATTCAAGAATGCATCCCCCTTCCATACTTGGGGCATCAAAATTTGGTTAGGTTATTGAGAAACCCTAATAATTAGTGCTTTTGTTATCTATTTTTGCTCAGCACTATGCCATGCACAGGGCATCCCAAAAAGGGGCATCTGTAGACACCAAAATAGCACCAATCCAATTATGTGATGACAAGCACTGATCGAATTGACATACATGCCCCTATGGCAGCCCCTAGAGGTTAAATAGTGGTCCTAACCACTCCCACAACATTTTTGGAAGGTCAGAGGTCAATTTGGCACCTTTCAGGCACTCTGCTCTCTACTCGTTCCACCCTGGGATGATTACAAACTGGTATTTGTCCCACCTCGAGATGATTAGTAGCATTCACTCTAGGGTGGGGCGAATAGCAGGTTTGATGAAGAAAAGGTCAAACCTTGACAAATGGTAGCTCAGATCCGCCACTCAACTCCATCTTCAATGCATGGGAGTACGAGTGATCATTTTTGAGCTCAAAGAGGCAGTCATAGAGGCAGTCATGGAGCCCTTAATCATGGAGGAATCTTCTCTCCCCTGACAAGGCATGATGGCCAAGTGGTGCCTCTGCATGTTCATTCACAAGAGACCCTCAGGTCTATAAAATGACGAGTCTTCTAGGCACCATTACACATCACAATTTTGCATAATAATATATGTCTAGGTCTAAACTTAGGCATATAATCCTTGCACGTTATTCATTGGCATTACACATCATAATTCTGCATAATAATATATGCCTAAGTCTAAACTTAGGTATATAATTCCTGCACATTATTCATCCACATTTTAGTTCTATATAACATTATGTGCCTAATATTTGACTTAGGTATAAAATCTCGCTCATAATTATATTTTCTAGATTTTATTAAATCTGGAAAATATCCTCCTAGGATACCCTCTCTCCTCACGTGACATGTGTCCTGGCCACATCACCATCACTCCTTTACCACCTCTCATACAACATTGTCCCCTTTGTCCCTTCACATGGGGCAACCCTCCACATTTCACTCCACTTGCACCTACTCACTTTCCACATCCCACATCTCACTCCACATTTCACTCCACTTGCACTTACCCACCTGCCACATCTCACACCTCACTCCACACATCATTCCACTTGCACCTACCCACTTGCCACATCTCCCCAGTTAAGTGAGACACTTCTAGTGAATCATTGCAACTACCTAGGATAGGTGGCTATCCGATCCTTACCACTTGGTAGCTATGGATTACCACCTATCCTTCCCCTCCAAAACCCTCTAAGGCCTATAAAGGAACCATCACATGTCTAAGAAAAGGAGGGAGGAATGCTAATGTTATGCTGCCTTAATTGTGTTATGTAAGCCATATTCATTATTTATTTTCTTCTATTCATATTCATTTACATTAGTCATTTTTATTATATTTTATCATATTCATTGTGACAGGTGCTACTAAACATTTGTCTATTTGCATGTGTGCAGGTTATAGATTCAACAAGCTCAAGGTCATCACGGTGGTCACGACAAACCCACCTCCCTCATTGTTGTAGCATGAAGAGACGAAGACACCATCCTTGATCTGTAAAAGGGATTCCCCTTTAGCACATCTCTTTGTAAAATGCATCCTAAAAAGGTCGAAGTGTATCAAAAAGGATTTTCCCGAACTTAATAAAATATTTTGTTTTATTGCAATGGTGTTGTGTTTTTATGTATATAGGTTGTTTAGGAATGCCAAGTGGAAACTCCTCAAGGGATCATCAATCTTTTCCACTATGATATACTACATCACAAGAATTAAGGTTCTACACCAAGGCTCCGATAGCTCCTTCTTAATGATGCCTTTCTGGTTTCTAACCATATTCTTTCCCTTATCGGTGAAGTGCTTCAGCTCCTCTTGGATGGTATGGTTATCCATATTCAACTTGAAGCCATCATTTGGGATCTCAGTTATCTCCGCAAATAGAGTCACGAAGATTTTGAATTTTAAACCCCTAAAAATGACTTGGCCATCCACCCAAGAATTAATGAAATCATTCATTATTTCATCATCAGTACCCCGAAACTTCCCGAGAAATGCAAGGAAACCATGGTTCTTGAGGATGGTTTCGATTTCAGGTTCTCGGCTAAGGGTGTCAGGTTCAATTAAGGCCATGGTATGAGAGAAAGGAGCACAGGTTACTAGCAGAAGCTCAACAGGGGAAACTCTGACATGCTTACAAAGGATGGTGCCTTGAGGGATATTTAACAACCAGGTTTTCACACACATGGGCTTGTTGTCCTGACGTAGCTTACGTTGATGCTTGGGACTCGAATTTGAGTTATCCTTGGCCATCCTTGGACTCAAAGAGTGCCTAGAGATTAGTCCATAGTGGACTTTAGGATAAGACTTGGCCTTAGGAATGAGCGCATAAAAAATCATTCTACCATATGTCATATCTTAAACGTTGAAATGAGGTTCCTGGTGATTCATGTGTCTGAAACTGAACCAAAACTTCTTGATGACAGGATGACTTTGTAGGTCCTACTAACCACTTTTGGAGGAGAGCACGTTCTACCAAACCTTATTAGAAGGTATGTGAATAGTGTTGTTACCTGACCCGAGGGTGACACAGAGACAAGAGCTACTAGTACCAATATAATGAAGACTTTTCTACAAAAGTCTTGAAGAAGGCAAATTGTGAAGATCAACATATGAGCAAGCATCGCACGTGGTGAAGGGAGGACTTTGACATACCATGGAATGTTAGAAGAAACAAGGAGCTTAGAAGCAACCCTTGAAAACCAAAAAAACTGCTATTGTTCTTTCTACCACAGCTTTGGGACTCAAAAGAGGGTTCCATTCCAAAGGAAACTGCTTTGGGTCTGGGGAATTGACAATAATAATGGTCTAGTGAATGCTGACTTGGTGCCCAAAAGGATCCTCTTCACTACCCGAAGACTCCACGGTATCGGGGATCATTTTACAACCTCTCTTAATAACCAGAGATCGCCTCACGACTCTCGCGAAAACATGGATTCGTACCATCTGCTGCTTTTCAGATCCTCGTCCAAGTACTTGTTGGAGAAACTGATCAAAATTTTCGGCCTCAAGTGAAATTTATCCTCATACAAGTCTGGCTAAGGCATGTCATTCCACTCCAGGCCCAACCAAGGATCTTCGGCCTCGTTATCCGTTGCCGAATCTTTAATTAAATTATTGCAATTTTTTGCAGAAGCCACCGGCCCTTTATTGATTCCACTTGTGGGTTTTGAGGTGCCTGAACTTGGGATGACGCCTGTTGCGCCCAGACTTCTCCACGGGACACGAATACGATCTCTTAGCCCTCTTGACGGCCATGATCGAATCTGCAGGATCCCCCTTCGTCATGAGAACTTCCTGCGTTTTATATTGGTCTCCATGGGATCGCATGTGCATGCGAACGTTCCCGTCCCGCCGGAAACCCTTGCCACAGATCTCACAGAAATGGGTGTGCTCCGCAAGAATGTCGTCTTCTTTCATCTCTACAATTTCATCTTCTGTGAATTGAAAATTTTCAGACCATTTTAGATCAGAAGATATTTTCGACACAATCGCAGCGCCCGTCACAGTAATCTCGCGGAGGATGGAACTTGTAGCCGAATCCGCCTGTTGATGATCTTCGGTTACCGTTACCTGGAGTTCAGATTGACGTTGATAAAATTCCTGTAGTTGCTCGGCTTTCTGGCCGAAGATCGAAATCCTCGACACGAGGACGGAGAGACTTGTTTCTCCGGGGAAGAGACCAGCCGTCGGCGCCGCCGCATCCAAATTGTTTTCCTGTAAGCCGGATTCGAACGCGGATCCTCCGGAGGGAAAGCTCTCGCTGTGAAATTTATTGTAGCCTTGAAATTTTCTGTCGCAGTCAAATGGTTGTGAAGAATTAAAGTCCTGCACAAAACTTTCGGATGGAAATGGTGTAGGAATCTCCATGAAGCCTTTCAGTATTCCTGCAACGCAACTTAGAGAGGAAAAGATTTTAGGTTCTGCTATAAAATACATATGCAGCAAAAAAAAAAAACTTCATAATTGTCTCAAATCTTCGTCATTCATCTGCCGCTCCAATGAGTAAAGGTTGACCAAAGGGCCTTCGCGTTGCACGACGACTTATAACCCTCTACAAATTGAAAAACAAGCTTATAAAATATACGAGTATAATTGTCAAAGTAAATTATTTGATGTTTTAATAACTTGTATTATTATTTTTGAAGATCAATTTTATATATGATAATTTTCGATAAATGGTGTAGAATCTATAGGAAAATATAAGAGTAAACAACTTAGAAACGATGACAAACACCTATAGGAAAATATTAAAGTAATTAAAAAATATATTTTTTACAATCAATTCAAAGTAGTAAAGATTCATTTGCATCTAGAAGACTAAATGCACTAAGTGTAATTTTTCAAAAAGCTTAAAAAGTCACATTAAAGGTTCTTGACATCCTCTATAACGCAAATCTCTATGATAACCTTTTTGAAAATAAGGTTAAAAAAAAAAAATTATTTTAAATATTTTTTTTTATATTTACATAATTAAAAATGTTTGATCATTTTAATTCGATAGTACCTATAATAATCAAACAAAGAATTTTAAAACTTAGATGGAAGAACTCTAACAAGTATTTTGTATTTTATTGTTCTCCATAGTTGTGAAGTAGCATTGTCTCCGGATTTTTATATTCAAGATGACAGAAGGCTTTAACATAGACTCCTACTAACTATTATATATATTTATTTTACTTTTGTTAAAAAATAATTTTTATTACTAAAAGAATAATGCATATACTAATAAAAAGCAAGTAGTAAGGAAGCATATCCCAGGAAGTCAAACGAAAAGTCCACCCATAGTCCTAAATAGGATCTTGGAGATTGGAATTAAACAAAAATATAGCTGCAAAGGAAGTGGTAATTGTTAAAACCTAGATAGCAACAAAGATAGCACAAGCAAAAGGGGAGATATTTATCTGATGGATTACCTCACCCAACTTGAGGGTCAAGTTCTTCAAGTATGGACTCCCATCCAAACTATTCATCAAGGTGTTGGTGCTCTGCCTATTGATCGAAAGTGTCTTTGGTTGTGGGAGCAATTTTTAGTTCCCATCCCAAGAAAGAGGAGGGACAATCCTTGGAGCCTCATCCTTGCAATTGAGAGGAGGGGGTGGGATAAAGACCCAACCTCTAGTTGTATATTGAGAGAAATATTGATGTGGAAAACTACCTAATCCTCTACTTGATCCAGGGCTACGAGAGTCTCAAGACGATTGGCTATGGCCCTATCTTTGATCTCTTGGAGAGGTTGGATCCAATGATTAGGTAGAAGGATAAGACTCTAGCAACTAAACAAGATGTGTTTACCCAATGGTCGAGTAGAGTTTATAAGTGCTCTACCTCTAGAACCACCTTGTTATATTAGGCTTGGATCTATAACAACATATTATAACAAATCATATTTTTGGTATAAGTAAAATATGTGTATAAAAACTCATATTAGCACAAATAACACTATAAAAATATCAAATAGAATATTTTTTCTAAAAATATCTAGATTTGGTCAATGCTTTTAGGCCTGCTAGTCCTATCCCCAAGGAGAATCATATGCCAAGAAAATAACTTAGTTTGAATGGTCTAAAGAATTCATGAATCTACATCCAAAGCTACTTGAGCTCTAGAGAAAAACCATAACAAATGCTTGATGGTCTCCCAATGTTGAAAAAATGGGTATTTAGGATTTTTTACCTCTAACTGAATCAACCATTCCTCAAATGGTAATCCCTAGAAGAACAAACACTAGGAGAAGTGGGCCAATTTGGGATCCAAAGTTACATCCCAAATAGAGGAGAATTAATATTGTCAGTCCATGTTAGAGGACTGTATTAAATGTGAGAACCATGGGAAAATAAGGAAAAATCCATGAGTACCCATTGTAGGGTTTATAGTTTCTAAAGGGAGTATCTAAATGCCACTTCCAATATTTCCATCATGGATGCATACATCTAACCCCAATTTTATAGAGCATATCACAGAGGAACGTCTTCTTGACTACTTGGAAGGTCCCTTTATCCTACTCTAGGAGATTGAATTGAGACTTGGATTTAGGCCAAGAGAGCCAATTCTTGGTGTGACTATAAAAAAGGTCTAACATGACCTTTATCCCTTTACCAAAAAAATACAAGACCTTAATCTAAGGAATTTTAGCTAGAGGTTGAAATTGGTCCTTGAAAATGGGAGACCATCAAATAGACTAAAGATTAATAGATAACTCAATATGTAACCTATTGTCACTCGACTAGAGCCAAGGACTAATTATCTCAAAATCCATCTATATGATTTTGCTTATAAAGGTACCCTAAATCTATATAGGCACTTTCATAACTAGAATTTAGGGCAACCCAAGACATTTCTAGGCTTTCTCTCATAAGAGATGCTTGAATAAATACAATTCCAAAGTAGAAATTTTTAGGCTTCATTGCTCTACATATCTCTAATGATCCATTTGGAACAAAGGGCTATCCCTTACCTTCAGGTATCTATAAGACCCAATCCTCTTGATTCTCTTGGAAGGTAGCAAAACTCCCAAGCCACTCTATAAAAATATTTTCTTTCTTTGGAAGAAGCCCATAAAAATTCATAGATGAGTTTATCTAGGATTTGGTAAGAGGATTTGGATGGATCCCAACACAAAGAGCAATAGACATGGGTGGTGGTAAAAATTTTAGAATAGACATGAAATTTTTTAGCTAGAGAAAGAGGTTTGGAAATCCACTTGTGTAGCTTATGCTCCACTCAGTCTAAAAAATATTTCCATAGTGTTGAGGACAAGGACTAGAAGATAAAAGTAATACCCAAGAATCAAATATTTATTCATGTTGGTTTCATTTCCAATTATAATGGTTGAACAAAGTAGGTTTTGGCAAGAAGGACTATCTATAACATTGAGCTTTTTGCCACTGGATGTTGGATCTTGAAGCCTCATAGAATGTGTTTAATCATTAAAGGGTATTCTTGATATTACCTTTCTCTTGAGTGAGTTTAAGAAAGGATTCATCTATAAAGTATCTATTAAAAATATGCTAAAGAGTGTATATAAGGATAATCTATTTCACCCTCCCCTTGGAAGCAATGTCTACTAAAAGATAGAAAAACCATTTACCTATAAAAACATTTAAAGTAGGAGCAAGAGAGAACCCTTGGTGAATGGATCTATAGATGCCAAAGGGTGTGGATTATCTACCATTAATTGAAAGGAAATCAAAGGCATCATTAAAGAGCATTTTAATAATGCATAGAAAGATAGGGCCAATTCCTAGAGCCTATAACATATCCAAGATGAAGGTCCATTTAATCTTATCACAAGCTTTAACAAAGTCTATTTTAAACTTCTATTAGGATTGCCTCACTCATTCCATCCCTTTCCAAATAGCAATAATGTTATCCAAGATATATCTTTTCTTTATGGATCTTCTTGATTTTCTAGGCAATATCTCTTCATTAAATGGATTGAAAAAATTCCTTCTAGACCATATATCCAACTTTAAGCCAATGGAATATAACTTTGAGTTAGGTTCCTAGTTTGCATGGGCATCCACTATCTACTAATGTTGCCAAATCTTGGCCACTCAAAGTTGTAGAGAGGGTGAAAATACCTGAGAAGGGATGATGTCGTGGCCTCATATGAGTGGAAATGAAAGAGGGTCAATTGGAATCCATAAGTACAAAAAAAGTGAGTGGTGTATTTGATCATATTATTCCACTAGTTAATCCACCCATTGGGTGTGAGAGGACATGCTTCCATATTTTAGATGTGATAGATGAGGAGAAGCAAATGCTTGGGAATGAGAAATGATGTATTGAAGTAAAATTGACTACTCAAAGTTGACCCTTTACCACTCGACCATTCAATGCAAAAAATTAATGGGGGGTTATCTCAAAGTACTACCTCAGGTAGTGGTTCAATAAGATTAAAAAAATAGTTGGAAAAATTAGATATGGGTTGCTTGGATAACATCACCCAATCAAACCGCTTGAGAATTGTATCATATTTGGCATGCATATTGGACCATTTGTACCATAGATTTGTGGCTTTAGGGTGTCCCCCATTGGGATCATAAAGATGTAATTTAATATGCATATGGAACTAATCCATCCATTCACTTTCTACGCAATGCATCTTGTAGCATCCACTTATGACTATCATCATCTAAATCATGTTAAAGTCATCACCAATAATCCATGTGGAAAAAGGTATGGATTCTACAAGCTATATACATAAATCGATTCATTTGATGGTATTTTTGGAAGCATAGAAATTAACTACCTTGAGCATGTGGTTGTTGATATTAAAAACCATCCACAACATGTGATAGGTAGGGTTAAATCCATGAGCTACTAGGTGGGGCTGCCAGTGAGGAAGATGAAGGTGGAAATACCACCTCAACCTAGCTCATGGTCACTATGGAGGAAGCGGTTTTTTGGCCAAATGACCTGACATAGTACTAATCACAAAACACTACAATGTTATCTCCTACAAATATTGGAGACCAAGATTAAGGAATTTTTGATGAACCATGTGCATCACATATTTGCACTTGGAATTTGTAAGACCCTAAATATTTCAAGTCATTTCATTAATGTCACATGGATCATTGATGTCACATGAATCACATTGAGTTTTGGTGGCCAAAGAATTTCATAAATAAGCATTTGTGATATTTTCGAGAGCATGGATATATACAAGGTTTTTGTGAAAACCAAGGCAAGCAAAATAAAATGTCTTATTTAAAATCATGGATGGCAGATTTGAAATGAATTTTTCTTAAAACCCAGGTTGGCTTTTTGTTTCGTCAAAAAATGTGCCCTAGTGATGGAGATATTTAATTTTAAATATTTAAGTTTAAATTTTAAATTATTTAAAATTAAAATTTAAAATTAAAATTAAAATTTAATTTATAGCACCGACGTCAAAGAAAGAAAAAGGCATAAAACTAATATTTAAATTATAGCGTCAACGTCAAAGGAAAGGAGGAGGACATATATATATACCCAAAGTTTTGATTTATTTCCCTAAGCGCTTGATCTGATATTTGGATTTGAATGGTAAAAGGGCTTGCGAATTGTGTGTCGAAGTGTGTGTGAAAAGGGTTTTAAAAGGCTTACGATTTTTGTGTTTGTTGAAGAGACTATTGTGGAGTAAAGCCAAATGTAGAGGTCTCCTTGGCCTAGTGGATATTGCATTGTGTGTGAAGTAGGAGGTCCTATGTTCGATTCTTGCTGAAGGTGTTTTACTGTGTTGAAACACATGAAACATGTTTTGTTTTCGAAGGGCGTAGATATTCGCGGCATAAGGTTTTGTTGTGTGCTCTTTTTGAGCACGTGAGGGCATGTGGCCAAATGACAGGTTGGATGTGGTTAAGGTGCTAAGCAAGAAGGTCATGAGATTGAATCCCATCGATGACAGAGGCAAGTTAATAATTTTTAATATATTTTATTTTTCTAAAGTTGCCCTAGGAGGAATAAGGGTTGTGATGCATGTTAGAAAATGAGAGATTTTTGATGATTTAATTCTTGAAAGTATATCATATTATATATCATTGGAAAGCTTATTCTGAGGTCTATTTCATCAAATTTCTTAGAGGGAAAAATAAGGTGTGTGTTAAGAGATATTTATGATTTTGTAAAGAGGTTCAAAAGTGAAGGTTGCTTTATTCTTTTTCAAAAGAGATTTATTCATTTATGAAGTGACATGGTGTATGTTGTTGAGTAGGAGTAATAAGGTGTTATTTGGATGTTATTGTTATGTTATTAATCAAGATCTCTAACCATTGTTGAAAGTTGAAAAAGAAAGTGTGTTGAGTGAGATAGAGTTTATGGACAACCAAAAGGCTTCTTCATCTTCATAAAAGGTATGGGCACATTATCCTATTGATTGTTTATGGTGCTTGATTTCTGAAATATCATTGGAGAGAAAAGTATTAATTATGGTTTCCTTTTCGAAAGTAGTTGGTTGAATGTCTCAAGTTTTTCCGGGTTGAGAGTTGCTATTAAACCTTGTTTTATAAGCATTGTTGTTGAAGCCATTAGTAGTGTGAAAAACTTGAGATAGGATTTGAGAAGAACATGAGTATCATTGTTATGTGAAGAATGTTTTATAAGCATTATTTTTGAATCCCATTGGTTATGCAAAGAACTTGAACTTGAAAATAACATGAGTATCATAGTTATGTGAGATTTGTGGTTGAGAATTGTTGGAAACATTTGAGTTGGTTGATACATGCTTAGACTAGTGTTTGTAAGAAAGAGTTGTTCTTTGTGGTATTTGGTTGAGAAGAGTTGTTTGAGCCTATTCAAATGATTGTGTGAAGTGGTTATTCAAGTTCCATGAAAAAAAACTAGTCTATATTCGGATTTGAGTTGATATTGATATTTAAGAATAGAACATATTGAGTCTCTAACAATTCTCTTTATGCTTCTATAAGATTTATTTGAGTTGATATTGAGATTTGAGGATAGGAATATATTGAGTCTCTAGTAATTCTCTTTATGATTCTATAATATTGATTTGATTTGATATTGGATTTGAGTATAAGAACATATTGAGTCTCTAACAATTGTCATTATGCTTATATGAGATTGAATTATTGAGCAAGTTCTTGGTGAGCTTGCTAGAGCAGTTTTGGGCAAGTTCTTGGTGAGATTGCTAGTGCATATTTGGGCAAGTTCTTGGTGATCTTGCTAGTGCAAATTTGGGTAAATTCTTGGTGAGCTTGCTTGAGCGGGATTTGGACAAGTTTTGTGTGAGCTTGTTGAGTATATTTGGACAAGTTCTGTGTGAGCTTGTTGAGCAGATTTGACAAGTTCTGTGTGAGCTTGTTGAATATATTTGTACAAGTTATGTGTGAGCTTGTTGAGTAGATTTGACAAGTTCTATGTGAGCTTGTTGAGAAAATTTGGATAAGTTATGTGTGAGCTTGTTGAGAAGGTTCTGATTGAGCCTATTGAGCAGGTGCTAAGTGAGTCTATTGATAGCTTTAAATGTGGTAGAGTACAAAGAACAAAGTCTCAGTGGATAAATATCCAACAACCAAGATAGTTGAAGATAGATTTGAGTGAGGAGTCTTCAAGTGGAGAGAGATCCACCAGTTGTGAACAGAGAGACGAGAGTCTTCTAGAAGATCACTAGCGCAGTAGAAGGGGGAAAGAGTTATCCTATGGAAGAGATCCATGAACTTGAGATTAGGGGATCAACATCTCCTTTGGATAGATATCCATAAAAATTGTAATTGGGAAGGATTCCCAAAGAAATTGATTGATAAAGTTTTAGTAAAATATTTTCTCTGTGGAGTATCCCACATTGGGTGAACCACATAAACTATGGTGTCTCTATTGTGTATGGTGTTTTTTGCACTGCTTGATTACTGCTATTGATACTGTTATCTATATAGTGCATAATATTGAATTGAAAAGAAAAGTAAAAAGTGGTCTTATATTGTTTAGCCCCCCTCTCGAAGTATAAGCTTATGTTCTTCATGGGAAAGGAAGTCTAATGACATATCCTTGTAATTAAGTTAGTCCATCACCCAAAAAATGTTAGTATACTCAAAGTAAGGGTTTGTAACTCCCTAACTAAATTTTGGAGAGATGAATCATTTTCTTTGGAAATAATTTCCCTTCTTTCACCTCTTACCTCAAACTACAAGAACATATTGAGCTTTTTGGAGGATATTGGTGGGGAGAGCTTTCTTGTGTATCCAGTTTTTGTAACCATGATGGTTTCTTTTGGGGAGTGTCTTTATTGAGGCCAAGGAGACTCTTTGGTAACCACTTATATAGAATAAGGCCCTACAACTATTTTCTTGTTTATATTTTTTGAATAGTTTGGATCTAAAGTATTCATTCTCTTTATTGTTGGCTTGGATTTCTAAGCCATAGTTGTATTAGCTCACACATTTTTGTGGCCTTCCACCATGGTCCATCTATCCTCATCAGATTGAGGGGGTGACATAGTGGTTTTCTTACGAGCTATATTAGGCTTATTAGGGGGTACAAGGGGTTAGTATTTAACCTTATATTTAGATTATTAATAATGAAAGAAATTGTTTGGAATATTGATATAGATCACTCATTAGGAAATAATGGAGTTATCAACCTAGATTTCAATTGAATCTTTGAGGTATCCGGATAATTCTACCTCTACACAAAATCACTTATGTATATGGGTATGGGAAAACATATCAGCTTTAACTAGGATAACTTATTATAATGATACTGCTATGTGGTTTAGGAAAGGCCAAGGGGGAAGCTAGAGACTAGGAAACACCACACATCCTGAGACCTTAGAGGTACATTATTCTAAGACTAAAAATATTGTGCCTATGGAGAAAATACCAACAATAAATGCCTCATGAACCATGACTTATGGTCATATATTACCTTTGTATGTGCAAAATATACAAAGAAAAAGAGAAAAAAATCCTTGGTTAAATTTTGAATCAGCTCAAGCTTGACTCCATGAGGAGTCCAAGATGATTTAACCTAAGACTAAAAAATATCTTCATTAGGAATATGCCCCCCAAAAACTAAGGTATATGATTCTAACCACTTAAACTCTAGCAGTTGTAAATTGTATTAGGAGAAGGAATATTATCTTGTGCATTACCTTTGATACAAACTTCCTAGGTCATTTGGTGGATGTCATGTTCACCTATTTTTCCACTTGTGTTGGTAGTGATAAGAATTGGCCTACTAAGGTAGGGAACCATTTTAAACCAAAATATACCAACCAAAATATGTTGCACAAACCCTAATTTGAAGCAATAATAATTCACACCAAAGAGCTCTATAACCCTAAAGCACTATTATATTGAGGATAGAACATATTGAGGGTAAACCCTACTTTGAGGATAGAACATATTGAGTCTCTAGTAATTCTCTTTGTGATTATATAATATTGATTTGATTTGATATTGAATTTGAGTATAAGAACATATTGAGTCTCTAACAATTGTCGTTATGCTTATATGAGATTGAATTATTGAGCAAGTTCTTGGTGAGCTTGCTTATAAAGGGGCTTTGGGCAAGTTCTTGGTGAGATTGCTAGTGCATATTTGGGCAAGTTCGTGGTCTTATATTTTTTAGCCCCCCCATCTCAGTATAAGCTTATGTTCTTCATGGGAAAGGAAGTTGATGCAGGAGCATCTGGCGGTAGCAGATCAATTTTGCATCAACCAAATTTTTGCAAAAATTACCAAAATTTTCCTTCTAAAATGTCTAGCGGGAACAAGGCGAAAGTTGGAGAAAAAAGGCAGAAGTTGAGGGGGGTCGTGAAATCGTGACCTCAAAAGCCACAGCGATACATTGGCAAGTTTCATCGTGATATCGCGACGCACGATACCACGACAAGAATTAGAGACCTCGGCGAAGGGCAAGTTTCGTTGCGATATCGCGACGCGTGATATCACGATAGCAAAGAGAGTGCAGAATGAGAGGGCAAAGTCGAAGGTGGAAACCAAGGCTCAAGGCATGGGCTAGAAGGCAGAAGCAAGAACAAGGCAAGGCAAGAGTTGAAGGGGGTCGCAAAATCGGACATGTCACGATTTCGTGACATGTCACTAAATCGTGACCCCAAAAGGGCTATGGCAAGCGAAGGCAGGAGGGGGTCACGAAATCATGACCCCAACGAGTGCGAGCAAGGAAGAGGCACTTTTGGCTCGAATATCGCGACATGTTACGATTTTCACGACTCGTCGCGATATCGTGGCCAATAAGAAGATAGGGCAAAATTTAAAAGCGGATGGCTAGGCAAGGCCAAAAATTTGGCACGTGGATAGCCACATGTATCATGACAGTTATGATGGGCACATGTATTGAATATTATGCGACAAGAAGAAGGTAAAGTTGAATTAAACACGCGGTCAGCTACGTGTATCAAAACAAAGATGAAGGCCACGTATCTTAAAATGAAGATGATAGTTGCGTGTATTAAATAGGAATAACCATCACGGGGACGTATTCTGACAAAGTGACAGTTACTAGGCACACATAGACAAGGTATGGGATGAGACAAAGAGGTGTAGATTGGGCAAATTGCCCATTTATGCAGGATAAATTTGAAATCTCAGGTAGGGGGAAAATTCAAATTTGAATTTTTGTTAGGCAGGGCATTAATTGCCTAGAGGACCGGGACCTCGTTAAAAACTCAAAATTTTGTAATAGTAGGGGATGGTGGACTGGAAGATTGGGGGGAACAGAGAGTGTGTTGTATACTAGACAAGCTCTGGCCATTGTAAAGCTCCGCGGGCTGTTTCATTTTGATGTATGTATTGTAAACATAAGATTTTAATGAAAAGTTTGAAATTTCTGAAGGTGTGATTTTCCCGTCCCCGTCAGTGGTATCAAAGCCAGTAGTTCTGAGCATGCAAGAGTCCGCTAAAGGAGAGGTAGTTGTACCAGGACTTGTGGGAAGGCTTGTGAGAGTGGGTGAGAAGATGCCTCCGAGAAGAAACCTCGTTGGTCGGAGAGTCATGGTAGCAGTAGATTCCTGGGCTTTGCAACGGCAATTTCGAGCCCCGCAAGAAGAATTACGCAAAGGAGATGAACCGAGAAGAGATGCAAGAGTGAGGATGAAGTGGATGAAGAAGAAAATCAAGTTTGAAGAAGAAGAAGAAGAAGCTATGGATCTCGACACAAGCCATACCTATAAGGCCATAGCCTAGATCAGGAAGAGGTCGAAGATAGAAGTTTCCACATATTCTAGGAACTTGAATCCGAAAAATTGATTGACTGGATAAATGACTGAGAAGAATATTTTGAATATGAAGAGGTTGAATATCCTAAGCGGGTCCGGATTTAGCTAAAACCAAATTAAAGGGTCATGCCGGCATATGGTGGAAGGGGGTTGCTGACTAAAATGGAACAGAAGAGGAAAGGGAACGGATAACTGATTGCGAACGGATGATAGAAAATTAAAAATACAATTCATTCCCGTAGATTATGAACCCGGATCTGTTAAGAAAAATGCATAGTTTGAGACAAATGAATAAACTGTCCAAGATATATGGAGGAATTTCTATAAAATCTCCATCGAATCGGTCATTAAGAAGCAAGCAAGGAGAAAAGAGGTGGGCAGATTATATTAATGGGTTGAGACCCGATGTCCAGGGAAGAAGCTAAGCTTAGTGCGGGTGAGCACCATTGAAGATGCAGCCCAGGTTTGCTCGAAGGTTGAAGAAAAGCTAAACAGAAGGTTTGAGAGCAAGTAAAAAATGAAGAGGGCCTAGAGGAAAGACCGATGGAAGGAAGGATGAAGGAAAATAGGAGAAGAAAGAAGAAAATAGCAATTTTAATCGAAGAAGATGAAGAACCCAAAATCGCAAGTTCGTAACAATGGCTACCCAAGAGGAAGAGGTAGATTTGGACACAGGTATGGAAGGGGAGTGTTTCGGGGAATGTTTTTCCATCTTACAGATAAGAGGGGCATCGGGCATACGAGTGTCCCCCAACACCCTGAGAGAGTGAACAAGAAAAAGTGGGTCCTACTAGAGCCATGTGGCAGATTGAAGATGCTGACTCAGAACATTCCAAAAGTCAGAAATGAGGAGCCATGATTGTGAGGAGGACCATGTTGATTGAGGAAGACAAACGGAGCAGAGGAAGCCTATTCATACACATGATGCAAAAGTGTAGGCAAAGTCTCAGAATGTTATTATAGAAAATTGGAGTACGAGTAACTTAGTTTTCCTGAGGAGATGGTTACTAAGTTAGTGGAGGAGAAGGAGGGCACCCGCATCCATACCGGATTATGTGATTGCGGGAGACCACAAAGCATGAATCCGTGAAGAGTGCTTAGTCCCATTCCAGATTGGGATATACCGGATGAGATCTCGTGTGATGTATTCCCCCATGGATGCTTGCCATTTACCGTTAGGGAGGCCATGGCGGGTTGATCGAGGTGCAGGTGCATGATGGTCATGCAAATACGTACTCCTTGATAAAATATGTAGTGCGGAACAAGTTGAATCCATTGCAGACAGGGATGAGAAGGTGGCAACAATGCCGAATTTTTACGTAGTAGGGCCAAAAATTTTTGCCAAGAATCGAAGGTTAAGCGGGCTATAGAGGTAAGTACATTTGGAACGTGACAAAAGACACCAACCGGAACAAAGACGTAATGAAGGTCGCTTCTCCATTACCTTGGGTGTCCGATGTAGGAGCATCCGCACAGATCAATTTTGCATCAACCAAATTTTTAAAAAATTACCAAAATTTTCCTTCTAAAATGTCTAGCGAGAACAAGGCAAAAGTTGGATAAAAGGCGGAAGTTGAGGGGGTCATGAAATCGTGACCTCAAAAAGCCAAACCGAGACATTGGCAAGTTTCGTTTCTATATCACATCCGCGATATCATGACATGTCATAATATCACCACATACTAACAAGAATTGAGACCTCGATGATAGGTGCAAGTTCCTTTTCACATGGCAAAATAGAGAGTCGAATTGAGAGGGCAAAGTTGAAGGTGGAAGCAAGGCTCAAGGCGTGGGCTAGAAGGTAGAAGCGAGAATAGGGCAAGGCAAGAGTTGAAGGGGGTCATGAAATCGTGACCCCAAAAGGGCTACGACAAGTGAAGGCAGGGGGGTCACAAAATTGCGACATGTCACAATTTCGTGACATGTCGTGAAATCGTGACCCCAACGGGATGTAGCAAGGAAGATGTGCTTTTGGTCACGATATCATGACATGTCGTGATTTCATGACCCGTCGTGATATCACGCCAATAAGAAGACAGGGGCAAATTCTAAAAGCGGACGACCGGCCAAAGGCTAAAATTTGGCACGTGGATAGCCACGTGTATCATGACAGTTGTGAGGGGCACGTGTATTGAATATTGTGCGACAAGAAGAAGGTAAATTTCTGAATAAATAAAAATGCGGTCACTACATGTATCAAAACAAAGATGAAGGCCACATATCTTAAAATAAGATGACAAACACGGTGTATTAAACAGGAATAACCATTACGGGGATGTATTCGACAAAGTGAGATGTAGACTATAGACGGGGGATGAGACAAGTGCGAGATCGGCTATTGCACATTTATGGGACAAATTTGAAATCTCAAACGAGGGGGAAAATCAAATTTGAAATTTTGTTGGGCAGGGGCATTAATTGCCTAGAGGACTGGGACCTCGTTAAAAACTCAAAATTTTGTAATAGTAGGGGATGGTGGACTGGAATATTGGGGGGGGAACATAGAGTGTGTTGTATACCAGACAAGCTTTGGCCATTGTAAAGCTGCCTGCCTATTTCATTTTGATGCATGTATTGTAAATGAAGATTTTAATAAAAAGTTTGAAATTTCTGAAGGTGTGATCTTCCTATCCCCGTCAAAATTC
>JAQPPZ010011080.1:0-40457 GCA_028583015.1 Wollemia nobilis | reverse complement strand
TTATTTATAAAAAAAAATTGGCAATCCGAATGTAGAGGAGTTGGAGAGCAAGTGGATAGTTAAAAATCTCCAATTATCAAGAGGCCCAGGTTCAAATATCTCCCCTCACATGTTGCGGATATGTTGTATATAAAAGGTTCCTCATCAAAAAAAAAAATTGTTGGCATCATAACCCTAGAATATTTTCTAAGATCCCATATTTCTTTAATTATAGGTTATTGAAAGCACGAGGATACGAAAACAAAAAGGAAATGCCAAGATGCGATGTAAACGAAACTTAACTTAACGCTAAATCCTACGAACTGAAATGCATGAAAGGAGAGAAACATAAATGCATTGAAACAAGGTATAAAAGCGAATATGGAGTACAACCCTTTTTATTAATATGCTTTAGAACCCAGTTACAATCCGTATCCTCCATTTTTAGGGGCTAGGAGCGTTAAATATGTTCTTGTCACATCAACAAATGGTATTCCTTCTTTCGCGTGCCCACATGTAGAATGGGCGGACCAAACGTCGCCACTGCTTGCTTTGATGAGTCTTGACTCCTTGCTGCTCCTCTAATGTTGAGATCCTGTGTTCAAGGAAACAAAAAATAGTCAGTATCACCTGTAGATAAAATGAAACATGCAATCCCCAAGCCTACGATTAGTGCATGCGAAAAATAACTAAAACGATAACTAAATAGCATTAGAATGATCTAAAAATTTAACAAAAGCATGAGGACATCACCAGGAGGGCACTGCAAATGGAACAGTCAAAAAATTTGCCACGGATTTCTAATCTCCCCGAGGTGGGATGATTAGACCTGCAACAAAATTTCAGAAAACACAGTCCCAAATGTCACATTTGGGAAGCTCCAAATCACCTACAAAGTTGGGGGTTAGGTAAAATGGGGTATTTTGGAAAGACCCATAAGGTCATATTTTTCCAATTCAGCCTCTATCACCGGGAATTTGATGATGCTACTTGCATGTTAGCAAAAGCGGGAAATGACAAAAACATGATCAAAACAGCTCAAAATGATGTGAAATTTGAATGACAACCTATCTAAGCAACATAGAATCAGATGCAAAAATAAAAGAAAGGAAATATACTATAGATTTCTAATCTCTCTGGGGCAAGGCGATTAGGACTACAAAGTGTGGGGGGCGCCTGGGGGCAGGACGCTCGTCGTTTGGGGCCCAATTTTAGCACCAATCCACTTGGGATGGGTCCAAAACCTCTTGTGGGGTGTTGTCAAAAAATTTGGTAGGATGTTATGGCCAAATTTCGGGTTTTGGTTTCGGATTTGCACTTCCAATAACCACCCTATGACCTCCCTTCCAAAAGAGATCAAGGATGTGAAAGGCACAAATCAAAAGGTGTGAGGATGTAAAATGGCAGCACTTCGTTGTTCAAAATGCTCCTTCTCTGTCTATTTTTGGGGTGATAAGACTCACCATTTTATAGACCTAACGGTCTCTTTGGATGAGCATGCAGATGCACCACTTGGAAATCATGCCTTCATAGGGGGGAGAATATTCCTCCCTGATTAGGGGCTCCATGACTGCCCCTCTAACTGCCTCTAGCACTCAAAAATGCTCACTCACACTCCCATGCAATGAAGGAAGAGTTAAGTGGCGGATCTGAGCTGCCATTTGTCAATATTTGACTTTTTTCCCATCAAACCTGCTATTTGCCCCACCCTAGAGCGAATACTGCTAATCATCCCTGGGTGGAATGAATACCAGTTTGTAATTGTCCCTGGGTGGAACAAGTAGAGAGCAGAGTGCCTAAAAGGTGCCAAATTGACCTCTGACCTTCCAAAATTGTTGTGCAAGTGGTTAGGACCACTGTTTAAACTCTGGGGGCTGCCCTGGGGGCTATGTGTGTCAATGCGATCAGTGTTTGCAATCACATAATCAGATTGATGTTGTTTTGGTGTCCACAGATGCCCCTTTTTGGGATGCACTGTGTGTGGCACAATGCTGAGCAAAAATAGATAACCAAAGCACTAATGATTAGGGTTTCTCAAGAACCTAACCAAATTTTGATGCCCCAAGTATGGAAAGGGCATGCATTCTTGAATCCTTGCTTCTGACAAGCGAAGGAACTTAATTCAAGTGTTAACCTTTTTCGATGAGGTGTTACTTGAGCTTGGACATTGATCAGTCATGAATAGGCAAAGGGCGCAACCTTTTGTCTGTGGGAAACTTGAGTTCATGATTCACGAATGCCAAGTATTTGATAAGCTTGTGATTATTGCTTGTTTGCTACCCAAGCAGGGGCGTGATTATCTTTGTCAATGATTCTTTGAATGCATGCCATTTCCTTGAATGAGTGTGTATTTTTTGATTGGTGACTAAGTGTGACTACCCCCTCAAGCGATGAATCGATGAGGGAATGACCTACATGAGAAAAGCGACGAGTCGCTTGACCCAAGATGACTTAGGTAAGAGTACCTTCAGATGTTTTTATTTGAATGCTTATGCAGTTTCCCAACACTTGGACCTATTTTTGGATGGGTGTTAACCCTGTTTGGGACACCGATTGGGGATGAAATTCTCGACAATTCATCCTCCCGTGGAGCGGTCCGGCTATGGTAGCATTCTTAGGGAATAGTAGATGGATTTGTGACCCCGACGTCTGTTTTGCATGCCAAGCAGTAGAGACGCAAATGCGCCTTGCTCGGCCATGTTATTGTTATTTTTGGGTGGGTTTGGACCCTTTTGGGGACGCAGTTTGGGGATGAAATTCTCGTCAATCCGTCCTCCCGTGGAGCGGTCTAGCTATGGTAGCCTTCGTAGGGAATAGGATAGTGAGGATTTGTGACCCCGACGTTTGTTTTGCATGCCCGGAATGTCAAGTGCAAAAGCACTCTTATTGGATAATTTTATTGCTTGTTTTTATGCATTTTGGTGTAGTTTTTGTTGTTTTTGCAATTTTTGCTCTATAATCGTCCCTGGGTGGGACGAATACTAGTTTTGTAATTTTCCCAGGGAGGGACGAGCGCTAACTAGAGCACTCGTCCTAGGGTGAAACGATTACAGGCCTAAAAGCCTATTTAAGGGCTAAAACTAGGGTTCGGGCTCATTTGTGTTCGATTTTTCTGGCGATTTGGAGCTATGAGGAGGAGGAGGTCGATTCTGCGAAGAAAAGCGCTACCAAATTTTTCTCGACACCATGAGTTCACGAACCGGATCGAGTGGCAGAGCCAAAGCAAGACCGGTAAGTGAAACTCTTCGTTATTTGCTTTTGTTTTATGTTACAGTTTAAAAATCGTAATTTATTTTGAATTTGTTTTTTCGTTTAAACTTAGGTAAAACCCGAGGCAAAAATGAATTGACAAAAACTAAAACTATAACCCTAGGTTAAACTAAAACCCTAGGTTGTGTCGTTTCTTCTTTTTTTTTTTGTTGTTTGTTTGTTGTTAAACTAGAACCCTAGGGTAAACTGAACGAAAACCCTAGCTTAGAAAAATTGTTTTAATATAACTTTTTGTTTTTAAATTGAAATCCTAGGGTAAACTGAGAGCAAAACCCTAGCTTTAGAAAATTATTTTTATTCTGATTTTTCATTTGTAAACTTTAGTTGTAAACCCGAGGTTAACGAAAATTGTTATTTTGATTTTGTTTGTTTTATTTTTATTTATCAGTTTAAACGTAGAGTTTAAAAAAAGAAAACCCTAGTTATTGACAAACTGTTTTTGAATTTTGTTTGTCAGTTTAAACGTAGAGTTAAAAACCCTAGGTACTGAAAAACTATTTTTTGAATTATTTTTGAATTTTGGTTATCAGTTTAAACGTAGAGTTAAAAACCCTAGGTACTGAAAAACTGTTTTTTGATTTTTTTTTAATTTTGTTTATCAGTTTAAACGTAGAGTTAAAAACCCTAGGTACTAACAAACTTTTTTTTTTGAATTATTTTTGAATTTTGGTTATCATTTTAAACATAGAGTTAAAAACCCTAGGTACTGACAAACTATTTTTTGAATTGTTTTTTAATTTTGTTTATCAGTTTAAATGTAGAGTTAAAAACCCTAGGTACTGACAAACTATTTTTGAATTATTTTTTTAATTTTTTTTATCAGTTTAAACGTAGAGTTAAAAACCCTAGGTACTGACAAACTATTTTTTGAATTGTTTTTGAATTTTGTTTATCAGTTTAAACGTAGAGTTAAAAAACCTAGGTACTGACAAACTATTTTTTGAATTTTTTTTTAATTTTGTTGCTCGTTATTTGTCTGTTTTTAGCTATACATTGTTTTATGCATTGTTGTATATTCATGTTATTGTTGTACAGTTTATCAGGTTTTTAATGTTTTTGTTTTCTTTTCTTTTGTAGGTTGTGAAGAGCCGATACCGTGTCCCTATAGTTTTCTCTGAAGCACGGGAGGTGTTGACTTTGGATTACTGGGAGTGGCTTGATGCCTTTGCGTTCAAGCAAGTGACTCAGCTAGAGTCGATGGTGGGGGATCAGGCCTATCTGATGGCCCTGATCAATTTATGGGATCTCCAGACCAATACCTTTCATCTCCCGATAAGGGAGATGACGATGATGCTGGAGGATGTCTATCAGCTTTTGTGAATTCTGATAGACAAACTTCCTATTCGGACTACTCTACGTGATCAGCGGATAGCAGTTCTAACATGATGCTTCGGTCATGGGGAGGGATTGGGTGTGGACAGCCTGGTGGAGAGGGCAGAGGGCGACTGCCAGATTGGTGGCATTTCGGCATGGTGGTGGCTAGAGAGGGGTGTGTTGGGAGTGAGGCATGCATTACTGATGACCCTCATTTCCAACATGCTATTTCCCGACTCATCATGTGCGAGGTTCCCTTAGAACCTACTGGAGGTGGTCTTCATACTAGTCGAGTGTCTAACGGAGGCACCTATGATTATGATATGGGGACAAACTCTGCTGGCACAACTCTATGATGAGTTGTATGAGGTTCACTGTCGAAGGCAGAAGGGTATTGGATGTAGTTATCTGTTGCAGGGCTGGGCTTGGTAGCACATAGATGTGGAGAGGCCGATGGGGTTGTCGTGGATGACTCGGGCAGAGATGGTTGACAGAGAGATAGGGTATGCGGCTCTGTGGTGGCGGTCTGAGGAGCAGGGACAGAGTCAGTGTTGGGTAAGTGTCGTAGGGCACTATGCTGATGCCTTCACTTGGCTTGCTTTAGGGGATGTTTTCTAGCACCCATATCGGGACTGTCCAGCCTGGCCTGAGGCTGGAGAGTGGCTTTGGTAGGTGCATCAAGGGAGATGGCTGATCGGGCGACATGGGACCGAGCAAGAGTACTTCCTGTACATCTAAGTGACATGACAGTTTGGGGTGCACCAAGGGTTACCTGGCGAGCCTTTTATCTATCAATGTCGAGGTGACGAGAGGACTCTGGCATGGAGGATCATCGTGCCGCTGGGTGAGGAGTTGGATGCAGCGATTGATGTTCCTGATGTGGAAAACATCGGGGTGACCGCTAAGTATGACCAGTGGTGGAATTTGTAGCGATGGCGAGGCGAAGGGCCTCTAGGGGGTGCAGAGGTGATAGCATGGGTGGTGAGGATGCAGAGGCATCAAGAGAGGGCTGGGGGGTCCCACTAGAGGATGCGAACATGGTAGAGGTGGACAGCTTGGGGGGGATGATTTTGGGGTTTTGAAGCAGCCGGATATGCAAGACGTCCTAGAGCAGTGGGAGTCGGAGCAGGCTGCCATTCCAAATATGTCGATGCCTCAGGCACTCCTGGAGGATACGGAGGTAGGGTTACACACTGAGATAGCATGATTGGAGGGGCTGCTTCAGAGACAGGATGAGGAGCTCGGGGATGCGTTGTAGGAGAGGGATCTCCTACAGATGCAGCTGGCAGAGAAGGAGAATGCATTTGCTGCATACCGTCGATAGGATGGGGATACAGATGCTGCATGGGATATGGATCTCTTATGGATGCAGCTGGCACAGCGTGACAAGAACTTAATGATGGTTCGTCAGTGGGAGATGGACTTGATTCGACATCGATTTGAGCTAGAGGTTGAGATTATCCGCCTCGGTGGGTGGATCCCTATGGTTAGTGGAGGTTAATCATCGCATCGCATGAGAGGGAGCGAGATTGAGCAGTCAGCATTCTCTCGATGCAGGCAACTGTATGAGGGAAGTGCTAGTAGGCGTGATGCGGGGGCTAGAAGTAGCCACCTTGAGGGGTCTCATAGGACCCACACCATGGGGGGTAGTTCTCGTCACATCGATCTTGCATGATCATGGTGGCCGATGCCCTAGGCTTGGGGTTTTTTGAGCTTTTGCCTTTGTGCAAGGTCAAAGGACCGATTTATTGTAGCCTGTAGGCATTTTTGAATATATATATACAGATAGGTCCGAGGTATAGACCAATTGGTTCATCCAAACCCCATAATGGGGGTGGAGGTCCAAGGTTCAAATCTTGGGCCTCGTCGGACTGAATGCTTGTCCCTTTCCTGGTGCTTTCAGCAGCATAAAAGGTTTAAAATGATTGTGGCATGGTGGTTATAGGGGTGGACTACACGAAGATCTGTGTGGCGGCTTCTAGGGCGGACATCGCAGAATACTATGGCGGCCATAAAAATCTAGACAGCCTACCCGGATTCGTGGCGGCTACCGATTCCACCATGTAAATTCAAAAAATATATATATATATATATATATATATATATATATATATGAAAGCACGAGGATACGGAAACAAAAAGGAATATGCCACAAGAAAGGACATAGACAAATTGACACGAGATAAAAGCAATATGAAATATCGTAATCTTTTTATTGATACGCTTTTCAAAATGTGTTACAATATGTCTCCTTCCTTTTTAGGGGATAGGAGCGTCAAATGTGTTTCTTATCACAACATCCATGGATGACAATCCTTCTTCCGCGTGCCCACATGTAAGATGGGTGGACCAAAACGTCGTCGCCACTTACGTATATGATTCTTTGCTCTTTCCTGCTCCTCTGCTATCAGAAATCTACATTCAAAGAAACAAAAAATATTAGTAGCACCTGCGGACAGAATGAAGCATGTATTTCCTAAGCCCTACTGTCAGTAAATGCATGAAAATATTAAAACGATAATGAAATGACCTTGGATCGACCTAAAATTTTGACATAAGCATAAATATGTTACCAGAAGACCACTGCAAAAAGAATAGTCTGGAAATTCCTCACAGATTTGTATTCGCTCCAGGGTGGGACGAATTCACTTGTAATAAATTATCAGAAAGCACCCTCTTCAATGTCCTGCTTAGGAAGCTCCAAATGACCTGAAAATTTGGGGTTAGCTAATTGGGGGTGTTTTGGGAAGACCCATATGGTCAGATTTCTCCAATTTGACATCTAAGACCCATATTTTGATGATGGCATCTACAAGTTAGTAAAGGCGGGAAATGATAAAAACCTGGTCAAAAATGCTTAGAATGAAATTAAATTTAAACTACAGTCTATTGAAATGACCTAGAATAAGATGCAAAAATAAAAACAATGAAACCTACCACAGATTGCTATTCGTTCCGGGGGGGCGAATGTAAATAAATTGTCGAAGTACCCTCTTCAATGTCCTATCTAGAAAGTTCCAAAAGACCTTCAAACTTAGTGTTAGCTAATTGGGGGTGTTTTGGGAAGACCCAGAAGGTGATATTTCTCCAATTTTACCTCTATCACCCATATTTTGCTGGTACCATCTGTAAGTTAGTAAAGGCAAGAAATGACAAAAACCTGGTCAAAATTGCTCAGAATGAAATGAAATTTGAACTGTAACCTATTTAACATATCTAGAATAAAATGCAAAATAAAAACAAAATAAATCTATCATAGATTTCTAATTGTCCCGGGGTGGGGCGAATAGGACTGTGACAGTTTGGGGAGCGCCTGGGGGCAGGACGCCCACCGTTTGGCACATTGTTTCGGCACCAATCCACTTGGGATGGGTCCAAAACTCCTTATAGGGTGTTGTCGACAAATTTTGTGGAATATTGTGGCCAAAAATCAGGTTTTGGGTCGGGATTCGTGCTTCCAATAGTCACCCAATAACCTCCCTTTCGAATGAGAGATTAAGGATGTGAAGGCACAAATCGCAAGTAGGTATGTAAATTGGCAGCACTTTGTTGCTCAAATGCTCCTTCTCCGTATATATTTTGGGTGGGAAAACTCCCCAATTTATAGACCTTAGGGTCTCCTTGTTTAAATTGCGCATGCGAGGGCACCACTTGAGTTAACTATCTTATTTTCAGAGAAAAGCTAGTTCCCCAATTTAGAATCTCCTTGCATGAGGTCTCTAAAATAAAGACATGCATGAATGAAGTCTCTCTTCTTGAATAAAAGCTATTCCTCGCAATTGCATGGCCTGAAGCCTTAGTTAACTGGCGGAGTTGCCGAGGTTTGACTTTTTTTATCAGTCAAACCTCCTATTCGCCCCACCCTGGAGCGATTGCGTAATCGTCCCTGGGTGGGACGAGTAGAGAAAAAGGTGCCAAAAAGGTGTAAAATTGAACTCTGACCTTCCAAACTGCTTTTGGGAGTGGTTAGGACCACTGTTTAACCTCTGGGGGCTGCCCTGGGGGCTGTGTGCATTAATGCGATCAGCGCTTGTTGTCACATAATCAGATTGGTGCTATTTTGGTGTCTATAGATGCCCCTTTTTGGGAAGCGTTGTGCAAGGCATATCATTGAGCAAAAATAGATAACCAAAGCACTAATGATTAGGGCTTCTCAGTAACCTAACCAAATCTTGATGCCCCAAGTATGGAAAGGGCATACATTCTTGAATCCTTGCTTCTGATGAGCTAAGGAACTTAATTCAAGTGTTAACCTTTTTTGGTGAGGTGTTACTTGAGCTTGGACATTGATCAGTCATGAATAGGCAAAGGGCACAACCTTTTGTCTATGGGAACCTTGAGTTCATGATTCACGAATGCCAAGTGTTTGATCAACTTGTTATTATTGCTTATTTGTTGCCCCAAGCAGGAGCGTGATTGTCTTTGTCAATGATCCTTTGAATGCGTGTCATTTCCTTGATTGGGTGTGTTTTTGTTGATTGGTGACTAAGTGTGAATACCCCCTCAAGTGACGAATCGATGAGGGAATGACCAACATGAGAAAAGTGACGAGTCGCTTGACCCAAGATGACTTAAGTAAGGGTGCCTTCAGGTGTTTTACCATGGAATGCGTAAGTAGTTTCCAAACATTCTGACCTATTTTTGGTGGGTTTAAACCCTTTTTGTGATGCATTTTGGAGTTGAAATTGGTAAAAATATGACCTCCCTTGGAGCGGTCTGGATATGGTAGCCTTCTTAGGGAGTAATATAGTGACAATTTGTAACCCCAACGTCTATTTTGGATGCCAATAATGTCAAGCACAAATGCGCCTTCGTTCGGCAATGTTATTGCTATTTTTGGTTAGGGTTGGATCCTTTTTGGGATGCCATTTAGGGATGAAATTCTCGAAAATCCGTCCTCCCGTGGATCAGGCCGGATATGATAGCCTTCTTAGGGAGTAGGATAGTGAGGATTTGTGACCTCGACATATATTTTGCATGCCCAGAATGTCAAGTGCAAAAGCACTCTCATTGGACAGTTTTATTGCTCTTTTTTGTGCATTTTTGTGCATTTGTTTGCTGTTTTTTGAAATGTTTGTTTATGATGATGTATGCGTGTGGGATTATGATTGCGATGTTGCTAATTATATGATGTATGCATATGGAATGAATGAAATTATTTGTTGATAACTTGTCGATGGCACCATAGATTGTACAAGATTTACTGGCTTGTTTGTACTTTTGGGATGACTTTGTGGAATGACGTTGCATGTGACAACTGTGTTTTTGTATTTTGCATTTTTTTTGCTGATGGTGATGTATGGAATGAAATGGACCAGTTGTTTTTAAAATGTAGTTAAGCTTTTCTAAGATTCAGATATTTTAACTAACTAGCCAAGACTATACATTTATCTCGCAAGACTTTTGAACAAGGTATAAATCCGACTTGGAGGTTAACCAAGTTATTTCACATCCCTGTGTGTGCAATTGAGTTCTTTTATGTGGTATTTGTCAGGATACCGCCCGATTCCGAATAGGCTATCAACCAAACCTGTACTGAGGATCACCTAACTAGCTCCACTAACTCCGTTGTTTTTAACAAGATTAATCCATGGGACAATCTAAGGTACCATAAGCTAGCTCATCCACATGCAAACATTGGTCTACTCACACGCAAAATTAATGTGACAAACATATCATCATGCGGGTAGGATACCGCCATTGCCAGGTAGGTTGTCCACCAAACCTGTAATGAGGATCACCTAGATGGTTTTCGAATGCTGATAATTTCCAGGGATTCAAGTTTAGGCTGTTTGTTGGCTCAATGGTTCAGGATACTTGCTCGGATATATAGTGATGAAAATCACTATTTACTTTTCTCTTTATATATATATTTTTTTTGAGCAAGGATTTTGACTAGTGGTGATAACCACTATTATTTGATTTTGTATTTTGAGCTTTATAAGGTTGAGCTTCTGAATGGCATTGATTCTTTTAGGCCTTGGGGATGACTACCCATCCTTAGCAGGGACGTGTAGTATGAATCCTTATGACTTTGGGAACCAAAAGGGGATGATGGAGATAATGAAGTAAGGGCATTGATCTTTTGGGCCGTGGGGATGACTACCCATCCTTAGCAGGGACGTGTAGTATGAATCCTTACAACTTTGAGACCAAATGTGAGTGCAATGATGGCTTGTGGGAATTGTGTTATTGAATGGCATCGATCCTTTTAGATCTTGGGGATGACTACCCATCCTTGGCAGGGACGTGTAGTACAAATCCTTACAACCCTAGGGACCAATAGTGATTGGGATTGTTGTGGTGGTGAAAACCACTGTTTATTAGGTGGAATTGATGGGGAAGAGCTTGTCCTATTGTCAATTCTCAGCACTCTTGAACCATTCGCATAGGGGGATGAACAGGCTAATCTTTCACCTATGGTACCCGAGACTGCTTTGTAGGTTTCTCTCACGTTCACACAACTTAGGAATTATTTTATGTGTTTTAATTGTGTTGGGATGCTACGTAACAAGGTATGATCCAAGTAAAACTTTCCCGTGTAAAAGTTGTTTAACTATGTACAATGTTTGGCTAGCAATTTAAAGACAGCTGAATGACAAAAACCCTATATACATTAGGAGACAACTGACTAATGCTAAAAAATGGTGATGGTGTTATGCTGGATGTATGCATTTGTGAAATGGATTTGATGGGGAAAATAATGGAATTGCCAAGTAATGACATTCTATGGTGCTTGTGACTTGGATGACTTAGCAAATATGCACTGTATGGATGTGATGCCTAATGCATTTATATTTTTGTATTTTGATTTTTTTTTTTGATGAGTATGCATGAAATTGAGATGCAATTTTTTTGTAATTTTTGATGATTTTATTGTGTTTGTTTGTTTTTGAATATTTATTGTTTTTGTTTATTTTTGATGATTTATATTTTGACCAAGCGGTTATGGTAACCCTTGGAGCTTTTGGTTTGACCAAAGGGTTTATGGATACCTTTGGGGCATTTTTGGGGTTGACCAAGCGATTGTGGGAATCCTTGGAGCTTTTGGCTTGACCAAAGGGTTTATAGATACCTTTGGGGAATTTTGGGGTTGACCAAGCGATTGTGGAAATCCTTGGAGCTTTTGGTTGGACTATGGCTCTATATGTGGAATGGCCTCAAATGATTGATGTTCAAGGGTTCTGTTTCCTTGATTCCTTCAAGAGAGGCAAGTCGGTATGTTCTAGGTCCTATTCTACTATCAATCACATAAGGACCTAACCAGTTTGCTGCAAACTTGTCCCTCAAATGGGACGGTAAATTAGAATTCTGTTGGTTCTCTTTTAAGACCAAGTCACCAACCTGAAATTCCCTCAAGTGGACCTTCATGTTGTATGCTTTCTTAAGTCACTCTTGATAGATATGCAAATGCTCGAGAGCATTAACATGTCATTCATCGAGCAACGTAAGTTGGTCTAACCGGGCCTACCGCGTAGTGTCATCATCGATGAACTCTTGCATTGAAATGCGTAGGGAAGGGATTTCCAACTCAAGAGGCATGACTACCTCGGAGCCATACACCAGTGAAAACGGAGTTGCCCTAGTGGGCGTCCGAATGCTAGTGTGATAAGCCCATAGGGCAAGCAGGATCTGAATGTGCCAATCTTTATGACTATCTACGATGGTCTTTTTGAGGATGGCAACTAGCATTTTGTTTGACGCCTCTGCTTGCCCATTTTCTTACGGATAATAGGGTGTTGAAAAACTGTGCTGAATTTTGTACTTTGTGGTCAAAGCACACACATATTTATTCTTGAATGGTGTCCCATTATCTGACAGGATCTTGGATGGAATACCAAAATGACATATGATGTTATGCAAAATAAACTCCGCAATGCGGGATCCAGTCGTAGAGGTTAGCAAAATTTCTTCCACCCACTTGGTGAAGTACTCTGTGGCCATGATGATGAACGTGTGATGACCCGACGACGCAGGGGAGATATTTTCGATTAGATCGAAGCCCCACTATGAAAAATGCCAAGCCGATTGGATCGGTTGCAAGGCCTAAGAAGGTATGTGTGTCAAATTAGCATGGTGTTGACACTTCACGCACTTCTTTACATATGCACAATAATCTACTCTAAAGATGGCCAATAATAGCCCATGCGAAGAATGAGCTTTGCGATGGCCATACCACTGAAGTGGCCACCACATGTACCATCGTGTGCTTGGGTGATTGCCCAAGCGGACTCTTGCTAGTCCAAGCAACAGAGGAGGATTCCTTCATAGCTCCGACAATACAAAATATCTCCTAACAAGACATGTTTTGCCGCTTTCTGTTTAAATGATATTTTCATAGCTTGTGTCAATCCAAGTGGGATGTTACCTAGCTTGAGGTAATCCATAATGGGTGTGTACCAATCCTACTGATCAGAAACCTCGATGGTGTGAACGGCCAGTCCCTCTTAAATTTCATCCCTAGCAAAAGTTGAGCGGGAAAGAACTTGTAAAAATAGCGTTGTGTTGCTATTAAGAGGCATCGGGGAGAACAAGGACCCCTAGTAGGCTCGAGTCAGACAATCGTGGATTTGATAGAACCTATCCTGAGATGGTTCAATCTGGATCAGGTGGATTCCTAGCATTAGATCAGAGCTTGCACGCTCCATCGTGGATTGCAATAATGTTTTAACCTGAATGGTTGTCATTTCACCAGAAGGGTCTTGCGGGATTAGTGACCCCAAAGAGGCCATAGTATTCGCAAAATGATTCGATGATCGAGGGAGTTCCTCGATGTCATACCATTCAAGTTGTGCCAGGAATTTGTCCACAAGGGCTTTGTAGGCTTATAGAACTAGACATCTACATTGGAATATCCCCTTAACTTGATTGACAATTAACAATGAATCACCAAAGATGTTCAATCGTTTAATGTTCATGGTGATTGTTGTCTGAAGACCTATGAGAAAGGCTTCATATTCTGCATTGTTGTTGGTGCATGAGAAGTCTAATTTAAATGACAGAGGCATTGGAGCCCCTTGTGGAGTGAAGAATACAATTCCCGCACCACCTACTTGCTCACACTTAGAACCATCGAAGAATAGGGTCATGTCAGCCTGTGACTCAGGCTCATCAGAATCTGGCGATTTTAAAACATGAAAAACCCCATCATCCAATAATTCTACGGTCAAAGGCTGATCGTCTTCAAGAGGAGCTTCTGCTAGTTGATCGGTGATGACTTGACCTTTTATGGATTTTTGTCCAATGAATACTATGTCAAACTCCATCAACAACATGATCCATTTCATCGTGTGGCTACTATGATAAGTACGACTCATCATGTATTGCAATGGATTCTCCTTAGACACAACATACATTGTATTTTTGAGCATGTAGTGGCGTAGCTTTTTGGTAGCAAACACCACGGCCAAGCAGACCTTCTCAACGTATGCATAGTTAAGTTCATAACTGACCAAGGTGCGGCTAAGATAGTATGTAGCCTGTTCTTTGTGTAGTTCATTTTTCTGGGACAACATGGCACCCAATGCCACCTCGGTAGCTAAGATGTATAAGTAGAACGACACTCCTAGTCTAGGTGGTGCCAATACTGGCAGTGAAGCCAAGTATTGTTTAATGTCGTCAAAGGTGAACTGGCACTCGTCATCCCAGTGAAATGTTACCCCCTTGTACAATAATTTATTCATGGGTCGGCACTTGTCAAATAACTGCGCTATGAAGCGCTTGATCGATGCGACCTTTCCCTACAAACTTTTGAGCTGCTTGATGGTAGTTGGAGGAAGCATTTCAAGGATTGCCTTGACTTTGTTTGGGTCTACCTCAATTCCTAATTTGGAGACTATGTAACCCAAGAGCTTTCCAGATGTGACACCAAAGACGCATTTCTTGGGGTTTAGTCTGACTTTATGTTCCATGAGGTGATCGAGGATCTTGCTTAAGTCATCGAGATGATCTGGGCGCAAAAGAGATTTGGCCAAAAAATCATCCATGTAATCTTCCAAAGTTTTGTGCATGTAATCATGAAAGATGTACATCATGGCACATTGGTAGGTGGTGCCAGCATTTTTAAGGCCAAAAGGCATGACCTTATAACAAAATGTCCCCCAAGGCATTGTGAACGTCGTTTTTAGTTGGTCCTCGGGATTGATACGAATTTGATTGTATCCCGAAAAACCATCCATGAGGGAAAGCATTTCATGGCCCGTTGTAGCGTCTACCAATGCATCGATGCTAGGCAAGGGGAAATAATCCTTAGGACTCGCTTTGTTTAGATCTCAAAAATTGGTGCATATGCGAATCCTCCCGTCAAGATTTTTTATGGGAACCATGTTAGACAACCATGGCGGGTAATCCACGCAGATGACAAACTGTGCATCCAACAACTTTTGTAGCTCGTCTTTGACCATTAAGGCCATTGTTGGGTGCATCTTACGGAGTTTTTGCTTCACTGGCTCGACTGTCGGATCAAGCATCAAATTATGCGTGACTAGTTGCGGGTCTAGTCCTGGCATGTCTTTGTATGACCATGCAAAAACCTCCTTCTTCTCTTTGAGAAGGGCAATGTAGTCGGCTTGCTCTTTGGGGGATAGACTTACCCCCAGCTTGATGATTTGCAAATTCATTGGATCTGAGCCGATGTCTACGTCAGTCATCTCCTCGACCGACATGTGGGACCCGTCCTCCAACTAGTGTGGAGTTGGGATCAAGTGGATATCATTTGCTGAATTTAGATCATCGTTTGGAACATCATGTTCCTCTTCAGCATGGAAGACATCCTGAGTCTGTGCTGGGGTGAAATAGAACATCCCACCACAAGGCCAGTACTCGATGGAGATGGCGGGGTGTCAGCGCGATCCCAGTCGATAGCGTCTAGATCTAGATACAATGACCATGTCGGGTCGGCTGGATCATGGATGGGGGCGGTTAGGTCAATGGAGATCATGTTGATGAAATGATTGTGATCTCCATTACCGCGGGTTTTGCTCAGACATCCTAGATGACCTTGGTGCTTCAGATCTGGCTATGTTGGCACTGGCACAAATGGATCAGCCCTATGTGCGAATAAAAAGATCGGGTCTGCCCTAGGCACTGATGGTTGTATAGGGTCTCCAAGCAAAAAATGCTCTTTGTGTGCCTAGAGTGGCGGGTGCAGTAATTGCTATAACTACACCGGGTTGAGGTGCCACCTATGTCTTGGACCTATGTGTAAATGTTCAAACATGTCGTCTATGTCCAAAGGGTATCGTTGTTGCATCTATCGCATATGATTGAGATAAACCATCTCAGTTTCATCTTCGTAATCACTGTCAGAGATCCAAAGGCCTTCATTGGCTCCAATAGTTGTTTGCAACATAGGAGTCTCATCTTGCTCAAGCAAATTAATGTGGTCCCATCGAGGTTGTTCCGCTCTCTACGGGGGGACCTGATTCTCTTGAAGTGGCATATGCTCAATTGGAGCATCCAAAGGGAACATTGTCATGAAGCTCTCCTGATAATAATCCATGGGATGTTCTTGTGAATTATTGCTATCAGACTCGAAAGGATCCCAAGGTGCTACCTCGTATTTTGACTCATCTTTCGAAGACCCTTCTTGGTCTTGTCCATATTCCTCTTATAGGGGAGTCCACGAATATTATCCCTATTCGGCCAAAGGGAAAGGGTTGTTATGGTCAACAAGGTTGGTTGTTAACAATGGGTGATAATCCCCCAATGTATATGTTGTGTGAGGATTGGCATATGGATCTAATGCGAACCCATCCTTGCTGCCTATCCCTAGGCCTTTGGATGTTCTCCACCAAGATGTCTAGGGGCAGGGGGTGGTTGAACCCTACTCCTGACTTGTCATATGGCATTTGGTATCTTGGTTGGCAAAGAACACACACTCCTTGCTCATACCGGCCCAACCCATATCCGTGCCAATTGCATTGGCCAAGATACCTCAAAGCAAAGTTTGGGTTGGACAGATAGTTGACATCCTCAGCAAAGGGTTCTTCATCTTCATATTCTTGCATACAAGTCTCAACGCCATTATCCAGGCCCCCATAAACAAAGTTTGTCTGATTGGGTGGGTAGCCTAGAGGAACCACAGAGCCGATGGGGAGTCGAGGTCACCCCATATCCTGCATGGACTCAAGCGTGGGCATTGCTATAATGTTCCTCACTAGATACTCCCCCAGGCCTGTGCTGGCCATTTCAACGGTGACCGTTGGTGGTTGAGGGGGAGCAAATGGGAGTCCTTCCTGAGTCCACTCCATGTCGGGTGAACTAGGCATCTCGACTTCCATTATGCTAGGCTTATCTTCTATTGAAATGGTTGATACTAGGGGTGGTTCCTCTTCTAGGGGTTTTTATCCCTTGTCCTTGGATGTGGCCACCATAGGTGGCATCATTGTTGAAGGACTAGCGGAAGAAGATGGACCTGGCTGAGGGCTCGACGGATTAATCACTGGAGATGCCGACAGAATCGGACCTTGTTGAGATGGATTCAACTGAAATCCACATGTGTTGAGGGAAGGTTCAATTGAGGCATGAATTGCACTGTATTGTAGTATTTGAAGGGCTCCAAGTCCACCGGGACTACATTCACCTATCCTTCAAATGTATACTTTAGGCACTGATGAGCTATTGAAGGGACACACTTCATGTCCCTGATCCAAGGTCGGCCCAGTAAGATATTATAAGCCATCTCACCTTCCAAGATGTGGCACAATGTATGAATAGTATTTTTTCCCACTTGGATGGGTAGGACAATTGTGCCAACTGTCGAGCAGATTGCATAATTGAATGCTCGTAGTGTGTAAGTGGAGGCCACCATGTGAGATGTTGGCAACTTCAAATGTTTCAGGGCTGCTGTAGTGATGATATTACTGGACGAGCCAGTGTCCACCAACACTCTCTTATACGTAATCCCGTTGACCCACGCAATAATGTGCAGGGATGGATCGGCCACATCATCAGTCACTGCTTTCAATTCATATTCTCTAAATGTGATGACTGGTTATGTACATTGTTTGACATGCCCCACAAAATTGTTGAAAGAGTTCACTTCGTGGGGCTGCAGCTCGATAGCTTTTAAAATCTCCATTAGAGCTTCCCGATGGGGCGTTGATTGTTGAATTAGCTCGTATATGGAGAGCCTAGCCGACGTGGTCCTTAGACTTTGGGTAAGTCTAGTCCGAATCATGGCCACCGGTCTAGGTGGGGGAAGTTGCGTAGGGGGTTGTTGCGGTTGTGACGTCTATGGAACCTCTCTTGTGGCTGTCGCGGGTGCAGCTCCTGGGTATCTCTTGTTCCTAGTCACTATGCTTATCATCCCTACATATCCCTGCATAGGACAATTATATTGCACCTCATTAACTTGAAGAGGTTTTTTCGGTGCCTCATGGGCAGGCAAGGGGTCTCTGAATACTCCCATATGTTGGTTGTTTGGTGCTACGGGGTTGTCCACCGCCAATGTCTTATTGTCAATGAGATCTTGTACCAAACCTTTGAACTTCCAACATGTGTTAAGATCATGTCCCTTACACCTATGGAACCTACAATACAAGTCCTCTCGGTACCCCTTAGGCTTCGGTGCATTGGGGTCTATAGTTTAAATCTCTGGAAGGTTGATCAAGTTCATCGCTGATAAGCGGTCAAACAGAGAATCCCTGGACTCTGTGTAAGGAGTAAATTGTCACCTAGGGCGACACTGCTGATTTTGCTCCTACCTTTGGTTTTCTCTCTCATAGTTGTTAGGAGGTACCGCCTGATAGTTAGCCTTTTGAGGCTGTGTTGCTTGTTTTGGCTTAGGGACGTTGATGGCAACCTGATTAACCGTAGAAGGTTTCGGTTGCGTGGTCCCTGGTTTAGTGTTATTTGTCCATTATTTCTTCTTAGGTTTGGCGATATCGCCATCCTGTATCTTAATCTCCTCGATGACTCTGGCTTGTACCAGATCTTCCTCTAAATTGGCATATTGTTGCAGCTACAATAGCACAGAGATTGATCTCAAATAGCTTTTGGAGAACGTTTGGGTTAGATCTGACATGGGAGGGAGGTAAGGCAGCTTTGAAAGCAACGTCCTCCACCGGTTCCCATATGCCACCATGGTCTCTTCCTCATACTGCTTGAGGCTAGCTAGGTCACTTAATGATGCCTTTTTCTTAGTGTTGAATGCGAAGCGTTCTAGGAACGCATCCACTAGGCTGATCCAAGTTACCGATGCTATGCTTCGGTAATTATGTGAACCAGTCCGAGGCAGGGCCTACGAATGTGGTTATAAATGTTCTTAATAACAAAGCATCGTTATCCTGAATGCCAAAGCATTGGCTCGAGGAACCTAGTCACATGCTCTTGGGCATCTTCCTCCCCTCTAAAGAGTGCCAACTGGGCAGTTTAAAGTGTTCAGGGTATGGAGATGCCGACACTGACGGATGCACAGGATGACTACGGAGTTGGCGTAAAGTGGGCTTTTGGGGCCCAGAAGTCTTGATCTCCATAGATTCTAAGCTCTCTAAAAACACTTTATATGCATCAGAGGATTTAATTTCTTCCTCCTTAGTTTTCTCCCGTTGTGGATTTCTGGGAACTTGAGGCCTATTGAGAGGTAGCTAGCTAGCACCCCCTCTGCCTTGATATAGCATTTCAGCCCGCTCTTCTTCTTGTTCATACTCCTCATAGGCTTCTTGAGGAGTGGCTGGCCGAGTTCTATAAGCATAGGTGGGTACCCACGGAGGGTGCCCATCATTGTTTTTGGGAGTGGCCTCCCACTCAGGTCTAGGAGGTCTCGGAGGCAGTACTTGATAAGGTCGCGTGGACCTCTCTCGTACCAAGGGGTCCTTCCTCTCATACACTTCTACTTTATGTGTGCAAGGGATTGGAACCTTCGCAGGCACATTGTTATGAAGCAATTCGGTTGTCTGACGCTAAATGCGCTCTTTGTTAAGCCAACAAAGATGCTCTAACTGTTCTTGATCTTGCCTAAGCTACGCGATTTGCACTTGGAAGGCGACATGTTTGGCAATCGCCAAGTCAATTTGTTTCACCGTCTCTTGTTTAGGAAGCCCAGATGCCTTTCCTACATGTCTATCTCGGTCATGGTGATCCGAGATCTCTATGGGTTGCTTTCCTCTGTCAAGGTTAACAGCATTTACCTGAGGCTTTGCCCTTAATGGGCGATCCTGATACAGGTCAGGCATGGAGGTACATCGCTCCCACACTATGTACTACTCTTGAGGAACGTGGTACTCTTCCTCATCTTCTCTTTCATATGCATAAAAGGTACAGGCAGAATTGTCTTGCCCTGTTTGGAGAGCCTGATACTCTGGATATTGCCTAGTTTTTCTAATAGTAATATGGGGTAAATGAGGGATGAAGAAATCATGTGGCCCCTCCTTGTGGACCCTCCGTTGCTCTAACACTTCATCACTAGGCCACTCATAACGAGTGTCTAAGGGAGGTCTCCTATCTACGTTAAGATCTACATGTAGGTTCTCCTCTTGAAAGGACCTATGCTGAGTGGGGGTGCCCCTCAAAGAGGTGCCTCTATAGTCCTATTCTATTATGGCATGATGTGGACTCTCTTGGGTGCCTTAATGCCAAGGCGAGATGGCTAAGTCCTCAGGACTATATCGGAAGCGACTTGTCCCCCTTGGTGAACTTTCTGCAGTGCTTTCCCGTGATTGGGCTTGGCTACGAGTGAACATCATGGTGATGTGCTCGTAAATATGAGTAGATTTTTATCTTTTTTAGGATTTCTTATGCTACACTTAAATAGAAAGGAAACACACAATCAATGCAATGATTATCTTGTTTAAATATTTAAAAGTGTGCCCTAAAATCTGGTTTAGTGTATTTTGATGTTGTTTTGAAAGCTTTTTGAACGAACATTTAAATGCAAAATTCCGGCTCTTGTGACTCCCAAAAAATGGTCGCCCCTTCGATATACCATTGCCAGACCGATATACCAACCTCTCTATATACCCGCCCTTATGTGAGGGAAACTATTGGTACGTGAGAGCAGATGGTACGTGGAACATAGGCGGTACGAAAGGGGAATCGCTCTGTTTATGACACCTACCATAGAAGACTTATCCTCATGCATTGGGAATCACCCCCACTACACTTGGTCAGCTTTCATCAGGATTTACGTCTAGCAATAGTCGCGATCGGGGTAATGTATGCAGTATCTCAAGCCAAAGTGATGATGAAATCCACCTTTGGTCTTACTCAAGGGTTGGGGTTTTACGACCAACTCCTTTTTGTTTCAGTTACCATGTGGTGTGTGGGGTTTTTTTTAAGTTGCATAAATGAAGCAAACAAGCATTCAAACTCTCCTATGCAAGCAAATAATCAGAGAGCATAAAGCAAAGAATTGACAAAAGGTGTTTAAGACCTCTACCTCTTCTCTGCCCAAATCGGATGTCTCTGCATTTGTGCTCTGAAATAGTCCAGGGTTTGAAAACTTGATACTTGTAAGCAAAAGAACAAGCAAATTTAATGAGAAACTTAATCTTAAAAATCAAGGAACCTACGTCCCACCGTGATCGCCACTGAAAGCACGAGGATACGGAAACAAAAAGGAATATGCCACAAGAAAGAACAAGAAAGGACATATAAAAATTGACACAAGATAAAAGCAATATGAAATATTGTAATCTCTTTATTGCTATGCTTTTCAAAATGTGTTACAATACGTCTCCTTACTTTTTAGGGGATAGGAGCGTCAAATGTGTTTCTTGTCACAACATCCATGGATGATAATCCTTCTTCCGCGTGCCCACATGTAATATGGGCGGACCAAAACATCGCTGCCGCTTGCATATATGATTCTTTGATCTTTCCTGCTCCTCTGCTATCGGAAACCTGCATTCAAAGAAATAGAAAAGATTAGTAGCACATGCAGACAGAATGAAGCATGTATTTCCCAAGGCCTACTGTCAGTAAATGCATGAAAATATTAAAACGATAATGAAATGACCTCAGATTGACCTGAAATTTTGACAGAAGCATAAATATGTTACCAAAAGACCACTAAAAAAAGAACAGTCTGGAAATTCCTCACAGATTTGTATTCGCTCCAGGGTGGGACGAATTCACCTGTAATAAATTATCAGAAAGTACCCTCTTCAATGTCCTGCTTAGGAAGCTCCAAATGACCTGAAAAGTTGGGGTTAGCTAATTGGGGGTGTTTTGGGAAGACCCAGATGGTCATATTTCTCCAATTTGGCATCTAAGACCCAAATTTTGATGATGGCATCTACAAGTTAGTAAAGGCAGGAAATGATAAATACCTGGTCAAAAATTCTCAGAATGAAATGAAATTTAAACTACAGTATATTGAAATGACCTAGAATAAGATGCAAAAAGAAAAAAAATAAAACCTATCACATATTGCTATTCATTCCGGGGTGGGACGAATTAACCTGTAATAAATTGTCAGAAAGTACCCTCTTCAATGTCCTGTCTAGAAAGCTCCAAAAGACCTCCAAACTTGGTGTTAGCTAATTTGGGGTTTTTTGGGAAGATCCATAAGGTCAGATTTCTCCAATTTTACCTCTATCACCCAGATTTTTCTGGTACCATCTGCAAGTTAGTAAAGGCGGGAAATGACAAAAACCTGGTCAAAATTGCTCAGAATGAAATTAAATTTGAACTGTAACCTATTTAACATATCTAGAATAAAATGCAAAAGAAAAAACAAATAAATATATCACATATTTCTAATCGTCCTAGGGTGGGGCGAATAGGACTGTGATGATTTGGGGAGCGCCTGGGGGCAGGACGCCCACTGTTTGGGACACTGTTTCGGCACCAATCCACTTGGGATGGGTCCAAAACTCCTTATAGGGTGTTGTCAAAATTTTTTTTGGAATTTTGTGGCCAAAAATTGGGTTTTGGGTTGGGATTCGTGCTTCCAATAGTCACCCAATAACCTCCCTTTCGAATGAGAGATTAAGGATGTAAAAGCACAAATCCAAGTAGGTATGTAAATTGGCAGCACTTCGTTGCTCAAATGCTCCTTATCCGTATATCTTTTGGGTGGGAAAACTCCCCAATTTATAGACCTTAGGGTCTCCTTGTTTAAATTGCACATGCGAGGGCGCCACTTGAGTTAACTGTCATATTTTCAGAGAAAATCTAGTTCCCTGATTTAGAATCTCCTTGCATGAGGTCTCTAAAATAAAGGCATGCATGACTGAAGTCTCTCTTCTTGAATAAAAGCTATTCCTCACAATTGCATGGCCTAAAGCCTTAGCTAACTCGCGGAGTTGTCGAGGTTTGAATTTTTTTGCCAGTCAAACCTGCTATTCGCCCCACCCTGGAGCGATTGCGTAATCGTCCCTAGGTGGGACAAGTAGAGAAAAAGGTGCCAAAAGGTGTAAAATTGACCTCTGACCTTCCAAAATGCTTTTGGGAGTGGTTAAGACCACTGTTTAACCTCTGGGGGCTGCCTTGGGGGTTGTGTGCATCAATGCGATCAGCACTTGTTGTCACATAATCAGATTGGTGTTGTTTTGGTGTCTACAATATATATATATATATATATATATATATATTTTTTTATATATATATATATATATATATAGATGACTTTATTTTGTTTATACACGTGTTGTGATTTGATTTTATTACAGTGACGAATGTTTGATGGATGCATATTAATTTACATTATGTATAGATATGTTGCGATGAATGCTAATGTTTCTAATTTATATGATATGCAAAATGGAATGGATGAATTGAATTTGTGATTTTTGGCGGTGGCACCATAGACTGTTTAGAACTTATGGCTTTTTGTCCTAGGCGATTGTTGTGGTAAATGACTTTTTATGTATACATGTTATTTTTTGTATTTTCTGATGGCGATGCAAGGACGAAAGATATCACAGTTGGTTTTTAATGTAGGTAAGGTTTTCTGAGACTCAGATGTTTTAACTAACTAGCCAAGATTGTACTTTTATCTTACAAGACTTTTGAACAAGGTATGAATCGAACTTGTCTTTGACCAAGTTATTTCACATCCCTGTGTGTGCAATTGAGTTTGTTTATGTGGTATTTGTTAGGATACCGCTAGTGCCAGCTAGGCTGTCAACCAAACTTGTATTGAGGATCACCTAATTAGCTCCACTAACTCCTTTGTTGTATTTAGTTATATTAATCTGCGGTGCTATCTAGGAAACCATAAGCTAGCTCATCCACATACAAACATTGATCTGCACACAAGTTAATGTGACATATATATCATCATGTGGGAGGTTTACCACCAGTGACCGATAGGTTATCCACCAAACCGGTACTGAGGTGCACATCATGACCTTCTGAATGCTGAGAGGTCCAGGGATTCAAGTTCGACTCCCTTCTTTTCTTAAATTGTATTGGGATACTTGCTCTTCTATAGTGATAAAAATCACTATTTTTTTTTGTTTTTTTTTTAAGAAAGGGATTTGAATATTGAGTGATGATAATCACTATTGTATGTGCTTTTTGATGTATGCACTTTGTGGGATTTGATGTCAAACTTTGTAGTTTTGACTTTTGCAAATATTTTTGATGTTTGCAACATTTTGAGAACTTGGGTTTCTTGGGGAATTGGGTAGGGAAGATGCTTGTCCTTTTGCCAACTCTCAGCATTTTTGGGGTCATTCGCACAGGGGGATGAGCAAGATAACCTTTTCACTAGATGGTATCCTGGATTGCTTTGCAGGTTTCATCCTTCATTCACACAACTTGGGAAGTTTTATGTGTTTTAACTTGTGTTGGGATGCTATGTAACAAGGTGTGATCCAAGTAAAACTCTACCTTTGTAAAATATGTCTGACTTTGTACAATATTTGGCTAGAAAGCTAATGACAATTGAATGACGAAAACTCTAGATACATTTAGAAGACAACTGATGCATGATATGGTGAAACTATGGATGGCGTTTATTTTTAGATGGACTATTTATAGAGTGGAGAAATGTGGAAGATGATGGATTTGCCGAGTAATTATAGTCCATGGTGCCTTTGACTTGTATGACCAACAAATATGCAATGTATGGATGTGATGCTTAATGCAACTATTATTTTTGTGTTTTCAATGGATTGATTTTTGTGAGTATGAAGATGAGATGCAAAAAGAGTTCTTTATTGTTGTGATGATTTTGAATATGCATGTAAATGAGATGCAAAATTTTGTTATTTTTGATGATTTTATTGTTTTTGAATTTTCTTATTTTTGACCAAGCGATTGTGGGAGCCCTTGGAGCTTTTGGTTTGACCAAAGGGATGATGGGTATCTTTGGGGCGTTTAGGGGTTGACCAAGCGATTGTGGGAATTCTTGGAGCTTTTGGGGGTTGACCAAGCGATTATGAGAATCCTTGGAGCTTTTGACCAAAGGGTTTATGGGCACCTTTGGGGTGTTTTTGGGGTTGACCAAGCGACTACAGGAATCCTTGGAGCATTTTGGGTTGACCAAGTGATTGCGGGAATCCTTGGAGCTTTTGGTTTGACCAAATGGATTATGGGTACATTTGGGGTGTTTTGGGGGTTGACCAAGCGACTACAGGAATCCTTGGAGCTTTTGGGTTGACCAAGCGACTATGAGAATATTTAGAGCTTTTGGTTTGGGCTATGGATCTTTTAAATATGGAATGGCCACAAATGACTGATGTTCAAGGGTTCTAGTTCCTTGATTCCATAAAGAGAGGCTAGCCGATATGTTCCAGGTCCTATTTTACTGTCGATGACATAAGGACCTAACTAGTTTGCCATGAACTTGTCCCTCATATGGGGCGACAAATTAGAATTTTTTTGGTTCTCTTTTAAGACCAAGTCACCAACCTGAAAGTCCCTCAAGTGAACTTTCATGTTGTATGCTTTCTTAAGTCGCTCTTGATAGATATGCAAATGCTCGAGAGCATTGACGCATCGTTCATCGAGCAACGTAAGTTGGTCTAACCGGGCCTGTCGTGCAGTGTCATCATCGATGAACTCTTGCATTGATATGCACAAGGAAGGTATTTCCAACTCTAGAGGCATGACTGCCTCAGAGCCATACACCAGCAAAAATGGAGTTGCCCCAATGGGCGTCCGGATGCTAGTGCGATAAGCCCATAGAGAAAGTGGGATTTGAATGTGACAATCCTTATGACTATCTACGACTGTATTTTTGAGGATGGCGACTAGCATTTTGTTTGACGCCTCTACTTGCCCATTTTCCTGTGGATAATAGGGTGTAGAAAAACTATGCTGAATTTTGTACTTTGTAGTTAAAGCATTCACGTCTTTGTTCTTAAATGACGTCCCATTATCCGAGATGATCTTGGATGGAATACCAAAATGACATATGATGTTATGTAAAATGAAATCCACAATGCAGGGTCCAATCGTAGAGGTAAGTGGAATTGCTTCCACCCACTTGGTGAAGTACTCCGTGGCCTTTCTGATGAACGTGTGATGACCTGACGACGCAGGGGAGATCTTTCTGATTATATCTAAGCCCCACTACGAAAATAGCCAAGCCGATTGGATCTACTGCAAGGCCTGAGAAGGTACATGTTTCAAATTTGCATGGTGTTGACATTTCACGTACTTCCTTACATATGCGCAACAATATCGCTCTAAAGATGGCCAATAATAGCCCATGCAAAGAATGCGCTTTACGATGGCCATACCACTAAAGTGGCCACCACATGTACCATCGTGCGCTTGGGTGATCGCCCAAGTGGACTCCTACTAGTCTAAGCAACGAAGAAGGATTCCTTCGTAGCTGTGATGATACAAAATGTCTCCTAACAAGACATGTTTAGCCACTTTCTGTTTAAATGATATTTTCACGACGTGTGTCAATCCAAGTGGGAGGTTACCGAACCTAAGGTAATCTCTTAAGGGTGTGTACCAATCATGCTGATCAGAAACCTCGATGGTATGAACATCCAATTCCTCTTGAAGTTCATCCCTAGAAAAAGCTGAGCAGGAAAGAACTTGTAAGAATAGTGTTGTGTTGTTATTAAGGGGAGTAGGGGAGAATAAGGAACCCTAGTTGGCGTGATTCAGACAATCATGGATTTTAGAGAAATTGTTCGGGGATGGTTCAATCTGGATTAGGTGGATTCCTAGTGTTAAGTCAGAGCTTGCACACTCCATCACGGGTTGCAATAGTATTTTGACTTGAATTGTTGTCATATCACCAGAAATGTCTTACGGGATTAGTGACCCCAAGGAGGCCATAGTGTTCGCAAAATGGTTTGATGACCGAGGGAGTGCCTCGATGTCGTACCATTCAAGATTTTCTAGGAATTTGTCCATAAGGGCTTCGTAGGCCTGCAGAACTGGGCATTTACATTAGAATACCCCTTTGAATTGATTGACAATTAACAGTGAATCATCGAAGATGTTCAATCATTTGATGTTCATGGTGATTGTTGTTTGAAGACCTATGAGCAAGGCTTCGTATTCGGCATTGTTGTTGGTGCACGAGAAATCTAATTTAAATGATAGGGGCATTGGAGCCCCTTGCGGTGTGAAGAATACAATTCTCGTGCCACCACCTTGCTCACATTTAGAACCATCAAAAAATAGGGTTATGTCAGCCTGTGACTCAGGATCATCAAAATATGGCAATTCTGAGACATGGAAGACCCCATCATCGGGTAGCTCTATGTTCAGAGGTTGATCATCTTCGAGAGGAGCCTCTGCTAGTTGATCGGCAATGACTTGACCTTTGATGGATTTCTGTACAATGAACTCGATGTCAAACTCCGTCAACAACATGATCCATTTTGCTGTGCGGCTACTATGATAAGTACGACTCATCATGTACCGTAATGGATTCTCCTTAGACATAATATACGTCGTGTTGCTTAGCATGTAATGGCGTAGATTTTTGGTAGCAAACACCACTGCCAAGAAAAGCTTCTCGACGTATGCATAGTTAAGTTCATAACTGACCAGGGTGCAGTTAAGATAGTAAGTAGCTTGTTCTTTATGTAGTTCATTTTTTTGGGCTAGCATGGCGCCCAGTGCCACCTCAATAGCTAATATGTATAAGTAGAACGCCACTCCTGGTCTAGGTGGTGCCAATACTGGCGACAAAGCCAAATATTGTTTAATATCATCGAAGGCTGACTGGCACTCATAATCCCAGTGAAATGCTACCCCTTTATGCAATAATTTATTCATGGGTCTACACTTGTCAGATAGCTGCGCTATGAAGCGCTTGATTGACACGACCTTTCCCTGCAGGCTTTTGAGCTGCTTAATGGCAGTTGGGGGAAGCATTTCAAGGATTGCCTTGACTTTCTTTGGGTCCACCTTGATGCCTCGCTTTGAGACTATGAAACCCAAGAGTTTTCTAGATGTGACGCCAAATACGCACTTCTTGGGATTCGGTCTGACTTTATGTTCCATGAGGCAATCGAGGATCTTGCTTAAGTCATCGAGATGATCTAAACGCAAAAGATATTTGGCCAACAAATCATCCATGTAATCTTCCAAAGTTTTGTGCATGTGATCATGGAAGATGTATGTCATGGCACGTTGGTAGGTGGCGCCAGTGTTTTTAAGGCCAAAGGGCATGACCTTATAACAAAATGTCCCCCAAGGCGTTGTGAAAACCATTTTTAGTTGGTCATTGAGATTGATACGAATTTGATTGTATCCCAAGAAACCATCCATGAGGGATAACATTTAGTGGCCCGCTATAGCGTCTACCAATGCATCGATGCTTTGCAAGGGAAAATCAGTGCATATGCGAATCCTCTCGTCTAGATTTTTGACGGGCACCATGTTGGACAGCCATGGTGGGTAATCCACGCAGATGAAAAAATATGCATCCAACAACTTTTGTAATTTGTCTTTGACCATTAAGGCCATTGTTGGGTGCATCTTATGTAGTTTTTGCTTAACTGGCTTGAATGATATGATTGGCTTGACTGTCATATCAAGCATTAGATTATGCATGACTAGCTACGGATCTAGCCCTGGCATGTCTTTGTAGGACCATGCAAAAAATTCCTTCTCTTTGATAAGGGCAATGTATTCGGCTTGCTCTTCGGGGGATAGACTTACCCCCAGCTTGATAATCTATGGATTCATTGGATTAGAGCCGATGTATACGTCAGTCATCTCCTCGACTGACATGTGGGATCCGCCCTCCAACTGATGTGGATTTGGGATCAAGTGGATATCATTTGCTGAGTTTAGATCTATGTTGGGAACCTCGGGTTCCTCTTCAGCATGGAAGATATCTTGAGTTGGCCCTGGGGTAAAATGAAGCATCTCACCAAAAGGCCGATGACTCGATGGGGATGGTGGTGAATTGACGTGATCCCAGTCTATGGCATCTATGTCTAGATATAATGACTTTGCTAGATCGACTAGATTGTGGATGGGGGTGGTTAAGTAAATGGAGATCATGTTGATGAAATGATTTTGGTCTCCATTACCGTGGGTGTGGTGACTCGGATATCCTGAATGATTTTTGTGCTTCGGATCTAGCTCTGGAGGTATTGGCATGAATGGATCAGTCCTATTTGCGGGGAGGAGGACAGGGTCTGCCATCGACACTAATATCTCTATAGGGTCTCTAGGCGGTAGGTGTTCTCTATATGCCCAAAGTGGTAGATTCAACACTTGGTCCCACTGCACTAGGTTTAGGTGCCACTCATGCCCTGGCCTTATGTTTAGTTGTTCAAATATGTCATCAATATCTAGGGGGTATTGTTGTTGCATCTGCCGCATGTGATTGAGATATGCCATCTCAGTTTCATCTTCATAATCACTGTCAGAGATCCAATGGCCTTCGTTGGTTCCAACAACGGTTTGCGATAGTAGAGGATCGTCTTGCTCGAGCAAATTGATATGGACCCATCGGGGTTGTTCCGCTCTCTGCGGGGGGACCTAATTTTCTTGAGGTGGCACTTGATCGATTGGAGCATCCAGAGGAAATGTTGCCAAGAGGCTTTCTTGATAATCATCCATGGTGGTCACTTGTGAGTGATTGCTATCCGATTTGAAGGGGTCCAATGGTGCTACTTCATATTCTGACTCATCTTCTGAAGATCCTTCTTGACCTTGTCTATACTTCTCTTGTAGGTGAGTTCTCGAACTTTCTCCTTTCTTGATTAAAGGGAAGGGGTTGTTGAGGCCAACAAGGTCGGTTGTCAACGATGGGAAATAGTCCCTCAGTGTATATGTCATGTTAGGATTGGCATATGGATCTAATTCCAGTCCACCCTTGTTGCCTATCCCTAGGCCTTGCATTTTCTCTACCAATATTTCAAGGGGCAGGGGTGGTTGAACCCTACTCCTAACTTGTTGTATGGAATTTGATATCTTGGTTGGCAAAGAACTCGCACTCCTTGCTCATATCTGCCTAACCCATATCCATGCCAATTACATTGGCCAAGATATCTCAAATTAAAATCTGGGTTGGACAAATAGTTGATGTCTTCAACAAAGGGCTCTTCATCTTCATCCTCTTGCATGTGAGGTTCAATGCCATTATCTAGGCCCCCATATACAAAGTTTTTTTGGTTCGGTGGGTAGCCTAGAGGAACAATAGTACCGATGGGGAGGCGAGGTCTCCCCATGTCTTGCATGGACTCCAGTGCGGGTGTTGCTACAATATTCCATACCAGATACTCCCCTAGGCCCGTATTGGCCATTTCAACAGTGATTGTTGGCAATTGAGGGGGAGGGAATGGAAGTTCTTCCTGAGTCCACTCCATGTTGGGTTATCTAGGAGCCTCGACTTCCATTTTGCTACGCATATCCTCAGTAGAGATGGTTGAGACTGGTGGTGGTGCCTCTTCCAGGGGTTTCTTCCCTTTGTCCTTCGGTGTGGCCATCGTAGGTGGTGTCGTTGGTGAAGGACCAGATGATGAAGATGGACCCGGTTGGGGATTTAATGGACTTGTCAATGGGGATGCCTGCAAAATCGGACCCTGTTTAGATGGATTCAACTAAAAATCCAAATGCATTGATGGAAGGGTTGATTGTGGCATTAGCTGCATCGTATTGCAATACTTGAAGGGCTCCAAGTCTGCTAGGACTACATGCACTTGCCCTTCAAATGTATATTTTAAGCACTGATGAGCTATCGAAGGGACACATTTCATGTCCCTGATCCATGGCCGACCCAGAAATATGTTATAGGCCATCTCACCCTCCAAGATGTGGCATAATGTAGGTATAGTCTTTTGTCCTACTTGGATGGGTAGGAAAATTGTGCCAACTATCAAGCATATTGCATCATTGAATGCTCGCAGTGTATAGGTGGAGGCTACTATGTGAGATGCGGGCAACTTTAGGTGCTTCAAGGCCACTGTTGTAATGATATTACTGGACGAGCCAGTGTCCACCAATACTCTCTTGTACGGAATTCCATTGACCTGCGTGATGACGTGCAGGGGTGGATCCGCCATGTCACCAGCCACTGATTTCAATTCATCCTCTCAAAAGGTGATGACTGGCTTGGTGCATCATTTGACATGTCCCATGAATTTGTTGAAGTAGTTTGCTTCATGGGGCTGCAACTCGATGGCTTTTAGTATCTCCATTAGAGCCTCCCGATGGGGCAATGATTTTTGTATGAGCTCGTAGATGGAGAGCCTAGCCGATGTGGTCCTCAAACTCTGGGTGAGTTTGGTTCGAATCATGGCCACTGGTCTAGGCAGAGCAGGTTGCGTAAGGTGTTGTTGCGGTTGTGACATTGTTGGCACCTCTCCTGTAGCGTGCCACGGGGGCGGTTGTGCTCGGGTACCTCTTGTTCCGAGTCACTATACCGATCATCCCTACATACCCCTGCATGGGGCAGTTCTGTGTTACCTCATTGACTTGTAGGGTCTTTTCCCGTGCATCATGGGCAGGCAAGGGGTCCTTAAAGACCTCCATTTTTTGGTTGCTTGGTTCCATGGGATTATCCATCGCTAATGTCTTATTATCTATTAAGTCTTGCACCAAGCCTTTAAACTTCCAACATGCATTAAGGTCATGTCCCTTCCGTCTGTGGAACCTGTAGTACAAGTCTTCCCTGTAGCACTTAGGTTTTGGTGCATTGGGGTCTATGGGTTGACTCTTAGGCAGGTTGATCAAGTTTACCACTGACAAGTGGTCAAACAGGGAGTCTCTAGACTCTGTGTAAGGTGTGAATTGTCGCCTAGGGCAACGCTGCTGATTTTGTTCTTGCCTCTAATTTTCTCTATCATAACTGTTACGAGGCACCGCCTGATAGTTAGACTTTTGGGGCTGTGTTTCTTGTGCAGGCTTAGGGACGTTTATAGCAACCTAATTGACTACAGTGGGTTTCTGTTGCATGGTCCCTATTTTGGTGTTCTTAGACCATTCTTTCTTCTTTGGCTTGGCTATCTTGCCATCCTGAATCTTGATCTCCTCAATGATTCTGGCTTGTGCTAGAGCTTCCTCTAAAGTGGCATATTATTGCAGCTACAATAGCATGAAGATCGATCTCAAATAGCTCTTTGAGAACATTTGGGTGAGGTCAAACATAGGAGGGAGGTAGGGCAGCTTTGAAAGCAAAGTCCTCCACCGGTTCCCATAGGCCACCATGGTTTCTTCCTCATACTGTCTGAGGCTGGCTGGGTCGCTTAGTGACACCTTCTTCTTGGTGTTGAAGGCAAAGCATTCGAGGAAAGAATCTACTAGCTGATCTAGGTTACTGATGTTGTGCTTTGGCAATTGAGTGAACCAATCCGAGGCGGGGCCCGTGAACATGGTTATAAATTTTCTTAGAAGCAAAGCATCATTATCTTGAATTCCAAAGCATTGGCTCAAGAATATAGTCATGTGTTCTTGGGCATCCTCCTCACCTCTAAAGATTGCCAATCGGGGCAGCTTAAAGTGTTCAGGGTAAGGGGGTACTGGCACTGACGGATGCACTAGGTGACTACGGAGTGGGCATAAAGTGGATTTTTGAGGCCCAGAAGTCTTGGTCTCCATAGACTCTAAGCGCTCTAGTAGTGCTTTATATGCATTGGAATATTTGATCTCTTTCTCCTTGGTTAGTTCTCGTTGCGGGTTGTGGGAAACTTGAGGCCTATGGAGGGGTGGCCGGATAGCACCCCCTCTGCCTTGGTAGGGCATTTTGGCCTGCTCTTCTTCTTGCTCATACTCTTCATAGGCTTCACAAGGAGTTTTTGGGTGAGACCTATAAACATGGGTGGGTCCCCGTGGAGGGTGCCCATCGTTGTTCCTGGGAGTAGCTTCCCGTTCAGGTCTAGGAGGTCTCGGAGGCAACACTTAGTAAGGTCATGGGGACTTGTATCGCACCAAGGGGTTGCGCCTCTCATATAGTTTTGCTCTTTGGGTGCGATGGGTGGGAACCCTCTCAGGTGCAGTGTTATGGAGTAGCTCATCTATTTTATGTTGAATGCATCTTTGCTAAGGTGATACAGGTGCTCCAACTATTGTTGGTCTTGCTCAAGCTGCGTGATTTGCGCTTGGCAGGTGGCATGTTTGGCAAATGCCAAGTCAATTTGTTCCACCATCTTAGGTCTAGGGGGCCTAGATGCCTCTCCTACATGTTTATCTCGGTCGCGATGATCCGAGATCTCTATAGGTCACTTTCCTCTATCGAGGTTGGCGACATTTACCTAAGGTTTCAACCTTAGTAGGTGATTTTGGTAGATAGCAAGTGCGAAGGCGCATTGCTCCCGTGCTGTGTATTGCTCTTAAGGAATGTGATAGTCTTCCTCATGATCCATTTCATATACGTGAAAGGGGTAGGCAGAGTTGGCTCGCCCTATCTGAAGAGCCTTGTGCTCTAGATTTGGCTTGTTATTCCTAATAGTTATGAGGGGTAGAGGAGGGATGACATAATCATGTGGCCTCTCCTCATGGACCCTATGCTATTCTAGCACTTCATTGCACGGTGGCCACTCATACCGAGCATCTAAGGGAGCCTTCCCATTTATATTGAGTGCCATGTGTAGGGACTCCTCCTAAAAGGGTCTATGTTGGATGGGAGTGCCCCTCGAAGGGGTGCCTCTATAGTCCCATTCTAAAATGACATGATGTGGACTATCTTGTGGGTCAGGCCACCAAGGTGGTATGAGCAGGTCATTGGGGCTATAGAGGAGGTGACTTGTGCCCCCTTGTACACTCTTCGCAACTCCTGCCCATGATTGGGCTTGGCTACGGGTGTACACCATGGTGGTGTCTCTCTACAATCTACGTAGGGTTTTATCTCTTTTTTTTTTTTTTTATGCTACACTAAATAGAAAAGATCACACACACACAAAGCAATGATTATCTCATTTAAAGATTAAAGGTGTGCACTAAACCTAGTTTAGTTTGTTTTGATTTTTGTTTTGACAGTTTTGTAAAGAACGTTTTGTAGAAAATGCAATATGATGGCTCTTATGACTCCCAAAAGTGGTCGCCCATTTGAGATACCATTGCCAAGCTGTTATACCAAACCTCTCTACATACCCGCCCTTACATAAGGGAAACTATTGGTATGTGAGAGCAGAATGGTACTTGGAACATAGCTAGTACGGAAGGGGGATCACCCTGTTTTTGACACCTACCATAGAAGACTTATCCTCATGCACTGGGAATCACCCCAGCTACACTCGATCAGCTTTCATCAAGATTTACGTCTATCAATAGTAGCAATTGGGGTTATGGATGCAAAAATTCAAGCCAAGGTGGTGATGAAATCCACCGTTGGTCTTGATCAAGGGCTGGGGTTTTACGACCAACTCCTTGGTGTTTAAATTGTCATGTGATGTGTGGGGTTCTTTTTATTTTGCATAAAATAAAGCAAGCATGCAGTAAAAACTTTCCCTAAGCAAGCAAATAACTAGAAAACAGAAAACAAAAAATGATAGAAGGTGTTTAGGACCCCTACCTCTTCTCTATCCAAATTGGATGGCTCTGAGTTTTTGCCCTAAAACTGCACAGAGAGTTATTCATCCTTGGGTGGGACGAATAACAAAACTGTATTCATCATAGGGTGGGGCGAATGCCCATTTTTCCTTGGGTAAGACAAATTCCAGCTCTGTATTCGTCACAGACTGGAACGAACAACAGTCCAGCGTTTGAAAACTTGGTACCTGCAAGCAAAAACAAGCAATTTTTGATCAGATTTCTTATCTCAAAAATAGAGGACAAGGTCCCACCATGATCGCCACTAAAATCATGAGGATACGGAAACAAAAAGGAAATTCCAAGATGTGATGTAAACGAAACTTAACTTAAACGCTAAATCCTACGAACTGAAATGCATGAAAGGAGAGAAACATAAACGCATTGAAACAAGGTATAAAAGCGAATATGGAGTACAACCCTTTTTATTAATATGCTTTAGAACCCAGTTACAATCTGTCTCCACACTTTTCAAGGGCTAGGAGCGTTAAATATGTTCTTGTCACATCAAAAGATGGTATTCCTTCTTTTGCGTGCCCACATGTAGAATGGGCGGACCAAACGTTGTCGCCGCTTGCTTTGATGAGTCTTGACTCCTTACTGCTCCTCTAATGTTGAGATCTTGCATTCAAGGAAATAGAAAATAGTTAGTAGCACCTGTAGATAAAATGAAACATGCAATCCCAAGCCTATGATTAGTGCATGCGAAAAATAACTAAAACGATAAATAAATAGCATCAGAATGATCTAAAAATTTAACAGAAGCATGAGGAAATCACCAGGAGGGCACTACAAGTGGAACAGTCAAAAAATTTGCCACAGATTTCTAATCGCTCTCGTGTGGGATGATTAGACCTGCAACAAAACTTCAGAAAGCACAGTCCCAAATGTCACATCCAGGAAGCTCCAAATCACCTGTAAAGCTAGCGGTTAGGTAAAATGGGGTATTTTGGAAAGACGTAGAAGGTCAGATTTTTCCAATTCGACCTCTATCACCGGGAATTTGATGATGCTACATGAATGTTAGTAAAAGCGGGAAATGACAAAAACATGATCAAAACAACTCAAAATGATGTGAAATTTGAATGAAAACCTATCTAAGCAACATAGAATCAGATGCAAAAATAATAGAAAGGAAATTTGCTACATATTTCTAATCGCTCCAGGATGGGGCGATTAGGACTGCAGTAGGGTGGGGGGTTCCTGGGGGCAGGACGCCCACCATTTGGGGCCCGATTTTGGCACCAATCCACTTGGGATGGGTCCAAAACCTCTTGTGGGGTGTTTTCGATAAATTTGGTAGGATGTTATGGCCAAATGTCAAGTTTTGGTTTCGAATTTACGCTTCCAATAACCACCCTATGACCTCCCTTCCAAAAGAGATCAAGGATGTGAAAGGCACAAATAAAAAAGTGTGAGGATGTAAAATGGTAGCACTTCATTGCTCAAAATGCTCCTTCTCTATCTATTTTTGGGGTGAGAAGACTCACCATTTTATAGACCTGACGGTCTCTTTGGATGAGCATGTAGAGGCGCCACTTGGCAATAATGCCTTCCCAGGGGGGAGAAGATTCCTCCTTGATTAGGGGCTCCATGACTACCCCTGTAACTACCTCTAGCGCTCAAAAACACTCATTAACACTCCCATGCAATGAAGGAAGAGTTAAGTGGCGGATCTAAGCTACCATTTTTCCAGATTTGACTTTTTTCCAGTAAAACCTGCTATTCGCCCCACCCTAGAGCAAATACTGCTAATCGTCCCTGGGTGGAACGAATACCAGTTTGTAATCATCCCTGGGTGGAACGAGTAGAGAGCAGAGTCCCTAAAAGGTGTCAAATTGACCTCTGACCTTCCAAAACTGTTGTGCGAGTGGTTAGGACCACTATTTAACCTCTGGGGGCTGCCCTGGGGGCTATGTGTGTCAATGCGATCAGTGTTTGCAGTCACATAATCGGATTGGTGTTGTTTTGGTGTCTACAGTTATATATGTTTCTCTCAAAGTTAACATTGTTCAAAATTTTGTTTTTTATAGTTAAAAATAGCAATTTTTATTGATTTTATTAGAATTCTTGTATTAAGAGGGATAACATTTTAAGGCTCTCTTTTAAAGGTAATTTCCATCCTTAGATTCATTGTATGTTCATCCTTTATATAAAATGAATATAGAAAAATAATATGCATTTAAGTGGCCAATTTTTTTGCTTACCTCAAAGTATTTTAGTATTAATTAAATATGGCTAAAAATATAAACTTTTAATGAGCAAACCTAAGTTCATATATTATGATACCATCATATAATTTATTAAATATTATAAAAAATGAAATAAAATAATTTTAGTAATGTTCACAAAAACCAAAATAGTTTATGAGATAAAAGTTTTAATATAATATGATTGGTATGGTGTACAACCTACTCCCTTTTGAATTCAAACATTAGACCTCTTATTCAAAATTGCTAAGTTTAACAACATCAAAGATATAAATTTGCTCTTTTGTGTTATAAATATTTTTTCATTTCATTTCATTTTGTATTTGTCATTTTTTTTTTTGTGTTTACAATTTTTTTTTTTAATTTGATTCACATGAAAAACCCTAATGACCAAGGCTTGTGGATCTCCTACTAACCATGACCCCTCATAAATACAAGAGTTATGCTTATCGATAGGGAAATTAATACACAACCACCACACACCCACCCCCTCACACACTCGCCCACATCGCAATTTGAACCTTGGATCTCTCGAAGAAGAGCCAAAACCCAAACTGCCTAGGACCATAAAATTTTATGTTAGTGTGAAAAACCCCTACCACCAATGCACAGGGTTGAGCAGTATCCTCCCAACCATTATCCCGCATAAAGCTGAGAGCTATGATTATCAATAGGGAATTTCACACATAGCATTTGTGTACCCCTTTGCATCGCAGAGGTTCGAACCATGGACCTCGTGTTCAACCTCTACTACAAAGACAAACATTGTATTTACAATTATTGTTGAATTTGGAACTATTTTTTCCTTTCTAAATTTACAATCCACATAACAAGTCTAAATTTAACAAGTCTAAATTTTTCCCTCACATATTGTTTTATTTTTATTTTTTTGTTAGAGACTGGAACCTCATGTAATTTTATGTTTTATTTGTCCATCTATTTATTGTTTTGTTTCATTTATGTGTTGTTTCTTCGATTAAGTGTTTCTTTAATTGTTTGTTGTGGAAACCTACTATCTTTTATTCTTTGTATTCTCTTTAGATACCCAATAGCCTTATTATAGCTTTTGCTTCTAATGAAAAAGTTCATGTTTCAACAATTATAATCTTGTATAGAGGTGATGTTTTAATTTTTAAATTATTTATAATTAGTTAATTTTATATTTTATATGCCCCCAAGAGCTAGGTGGATTGGTAAAGATTTGACTAGCCAAGTACTTGTCAAGAATAGACCTAGCTTCAAACCTTGGGGGCATGCTACCAACTTTAACAAAGTTAGTAGTTCGTATTGAATTCTCTGAGTGTGTGCCAAACCGACAACAAAAACGAGATGAATAGGCTTTTGGAAGAAATCTCTGTGGTTTGAACCTATAACTATCTCCCCTATGTAACCAAAAAATATATATAATTTGTTGAATATCATAAAAAGGTAAGGAACAAAGTAGTTTTTAATATCAAACCATAGACCATATGAGATTGATATTGTTTACCCAATATATTGTTATTTCAACACGGTTATCTTCAATCATACTCTGACTAATGGTGTATAACCCTATCCTCTCAACATTCAAACTTTGACCTCTATTTAAAATTCCAATCTCTAATATTAATGTTAGTATAACTACTCTAATAATTATAATACAAATATAACCCAGGTGTTGTAAGTGAGTTGGAGAGGAGAGGGCAATCCTCCAAGGGAGGTCCCAGGTTCGAATCTCCACCCTACCAAAAAGCTGAATTGGGTACCCAAAATCCAATTGATAATGTTGGTGCGAGCAGGGCTGGTGCGACTCCGGGTGACTTTGATGGTATAGAACCCCCTGTTCGTGGTCTCTCAGACCAAGGCGGACCCGCAAGGGGTTTTTCACTAAAAAAAAAAAAAATTATAATACAAATATACAATTTACTGAATACATTATTATATAATTATAATATTATATTATAAGACCAATTTTCGCAAGGGGTTTTTCACTAAAAAAAAAAAAAAATTATAATACAAATATACAATTTATTGAATACATTATTATATAATTATAATATTATATTATAAGACCAATTTTCATCTTATATAACTAAAAATGTTACATACACAGTTAATATCATGTGATAATTTTTTTTGTTTGATTGGTAGAAAGGGTTTTGAAAGGGTCCATGAACCTTGTACAAGCAAACCAGAAAGACAAATCAAGATAGAAAGGAAACTTCCCACTTAAAACAAGAGATTAATGGGAGTTAAACTGGAACAACAAAACATCAAATGACAAAGATAAAAGCTAGGAAGAGAACCAAGTAAATCAAAAATAGACAGGAAACCCTCAACCTGAGCAAGGGCAAACTGACCAACAAACTGCAGAGTGGACTCACCAGCGTTGGTCTTCTGAGTGGGGAGGATGACCTGAAAGATATCAAACTTGCTAAACATAATAGCTTTTGAAACCCTGATTATGTGATCAAGGTCGATAAGGGCCTTGGACTGGGACTGGTAGATGTTTTCCAAAATCTCTATCAAAATTTTAGAGGGATCCCGTCTGGAAGTGGCCATCGCTCTCGCATTTGCTACGGATTACTCCAATACTGGGATGGTGCTCTTAGAACTGGGCTGCTCGATGCTCTTACATTTGCCACCATATTTCCTCTTGCTTCTATGATTTTTGGAGTTGCAACTTTGCATTACCGCATAAACCTCGATAAGCTCCTCGTTAGTGCTCATGAAAGGATTCAAATCAACATTGGTGATGATTTTTTGCAACATGTGGTCATAAATGACCAGGAACAAACCTTGGTGTTTAATCTGAGTCCACCCTTTTCTGGTAATTCTTAATCAAAACCTCTATGGACCATCTTAGATATTCTGGAACATTGACCTCTTTAATATCCTGGAGCACGTTGAGAAAGGCAAGGTGGAAAATTCTCACCGGTTTGTTCACCTTGTCTACCATAATGTACTACATGATAGGAATCAGGGCTCTGCACCAGGGATCAGGAAGCTTTTCATGAATGATATCTTTGTCATCTCTCGCCAATTTATTTCCTCTATCCGCAAAATGTTTTAGCTCCTCTTAAACATAATGGTTGTCTTTATGGAGCTTAAAGCCTTCATTGGGGAGCTCTATGATTTATACTAATAGCTTAGTAGAAATAGAGAATTTCATTCCCCTAACTAAGACTTTCCCATTGTCCCAAGAATTGGCAAAGTATTTCGTAATCACCTCATCGTGCCCCATGAATTTCTTGAGGAAGGGGATGAAACCATGGTTAAGGAAGATTTTATGGATATCGTCCTCCAGGATGGAGTCTAGTTCTATGATGTCCATCGAAAATAGAGGGGAGTTAATGCAGGTAGAGGGGGGCTCACTGAATGCAGCTTCAAATAGAGAAACTTTGAGGTTGACAAAAATGACATGATTGAAATAAAAGGATGGATGAGGGAATTAATATGGGGCTCTAAACCAGAAAAGGTTCCAAAGGTTTCCCAGGAGAAAAATAATGTGGACTTTGGTGAAGGAAAAGGGTAGGATGGGGACTTGGATGTGGGAGTGGCAGTGTCTGATTGGTTGGACAGGTAGGGAATTTTTGATGTTGGACCCATACTTGGAAAGGAATGGAAACACAGAGGGAGAGGGTTGCCAAGTCATTAGGGCCGTAATGCTGGTTGGTTTTGGGGCCTCGAGTGAAGCCACACAAACTGAACGAGGGGCATTGGAGAGCTTGAAATCATGAAAGGCCCAAAAGCAAGGAATGATGGTAGTTAGAGAAATGATGACTTCCTTCACTAAAGTGGAGAAATCAAAGCTATGGTAATTGTTGAGGTGAGCATGGATGGGGGTTGTGCCAT